>RCAB01000106.1:0-162893 GCA_003640385.1 Setaria digitata
TGCATGAGGATTATCTTAAAATGCAAGTTATGACTGCAATAGAACGTCAGATCTGTTTACACCTGATAGAAAGCAGCACCCATTATAAATATTAAAAACAATTTGGCTTTTTTTCTCCCATGTTTTAAAAATATTTACAAATAGGCTATTTTACTCTATAAAACTTTATTATTTTCTGCAATATATGATGAGATTGTGGTGTAGCAATGTTAGGAATAGAAAGGAGCGAAATTGAAAAAAAAAAAATTAGACAAAAATAATCTGAGTTCATATTGCATCACAAAAAGATTTGCCTCAGTCTTAGTTACTTTGGTCCATCTTTCCATAACATTGCCACAACGATACTTAGATCATTTCATCATCCTTTCAGAGCTGGAGATAGAATTAAAGTTTTGGAAATAAAACTTTAAGTTGGAAAAATTCTAAAATGTTGATTAATAGAAGCATGTTGTATTATTGTTGCATTACTCCACATTAAACAAATTGTTCTCATTAAAGAATATTAAATTACATCGTTAACAATGTGGATCAATTTTTTTGCAATTTGAATTAAATAAATATGATAAATGATAAGATAAAATTGGAGTAGGGAAAATGAAAAGATATTGATGTAGTAATTTTTGCATCTCGTTAAGTTAATTTTTTTTTTTTGTAAATTTTGCAATTTGCTAAAATGATTTATCAAAAATGAACAAAAATATTTGGTGAAGAAGTTACAGTTGCTGTAAATTATTCGCTACTTTTTTATACTTTATTTCTTTATTAAAAAAAAAAAACAATTTAATAACAAACGAGGAAACAAATCAATAAATTTAATGAAATAAAACAGCAAATGAATGCATAAAGCAGCAAATTAATAATTACAATAAATACTTAAAAAGAAAAGGAACTTAATGAGCATAACATTAAATAAAAAATGAAATGAATTAATAAACAACCTTGCATTTTTAAAAATTTGCTTATTTCGTTAGCATATCAGTGTCTTTCAAATAAGCTAATGATGGATTTTGAAATTGAAATTTTCATGCATTGTTGAAAGCAATAAAAGTTTGTGTACAAGTCAGATGCTGTTGAAGAACAAGTAAATTGTTGAAAATGACAAGGAAGGCAGCAGCTGACCAGTGAAGCACCAGATGATTACACATCATATCATATCATATCAAGCTAATCTCCTTTGTCACTTCAAATAAAACACTCATTAGCTTTCCAAACTTCCCTCTCTCAAGTCTCAACTTTTACACTATTACTCTATGGTCAATAAGAAGTTCAAAATAAATAAACAAACAAGTAAAATTCCAACTATTATTATTACCGATTAGCAAAAAACATTTATTGACAAAAAAAAAAATTAAAAGGAAAAGAAAAGTAAATAATTGTTAAGAGGTAAAAGTTAATTAAAAATGACAAGGTTTGCTTTTTTTTTTCCATCTTTAATTTGTTATTCGATCTAGTCAACAATATTTTAATCTATTCAGCTTGTCGCTTCATTAAATAATCATTCAATTTTGACAACTTGTTTAAAATTATTCCCCCATTTACTATTAATAACTACTTCTTGTCATTTGTTAATTTGTATCAGACAAATATAGCAAACTGATCGATATGGCTATGATTATGCAAAGAATTTAATGAGCCTATTTTCATTGAAATCAATAATTCATTAATTCATTTAATTTTAATTATAGAAGTTTTTTTCTTTCAAGTATTTTTCCCATTATTTTTAACTCATAATGCTGCAAATTACTAATTTGAAATGAAATGTCTCTAACACTCATTATAGTCTAATCCTTTAATAATCTTTTACCTTTTATTCTATCATGTGTGAATTTCATTCATAAATATTTTCTATTAAAAAGTCTCATTGTCCTGTTAAATAATTCATTTTTTTTTTAGTTTGAATTTCTTTTGACGATGAGAAGAAATATCATTGAAAATATAGAAGAAATAATGACATCTTCATCAAGTTTAATGTTTTCATACTTAAAATTTCATCTCCAGGAACTCTTCCAAATAAAATCGTCTGATATTTCTCGAGATATCAGTTGATATTCCCTTTGTTGCAAGCTATCCTTATCACAAATTATTTCGCACCAATTTTTTTTTTTCGTTTATTTACAAAACTTTTCTTTCAGAAATCTTCTATAATTTTTATTTTATTCGTTTGGAAATGCCCTGTCCTTATGGCCAGCTAATCATTTTAAAATTAATTAATTGTTTAATTTTTTTCATTCTTACGAGACTGCAACTGTAAGCAATATATTTAATAGTTTCATCTCCCTCTTTTTAAATCTTCGCTTCGTTTAATTTTGATAAATAATCGTTATCACTACAAAATATTACCATTCGTTAATCTGTGCTATTCATCTCTTATCAATGTTCAATGTTTTTTATTCTTTTAAATTTTTTCTTCTTTTCGAGTTTTCTTTTCTCACTTTTTGCTGACCTCTCTTTGCTTTCACGTGCTCTGCCACTTACACTTAAACGTTTCACGTTTTACGTCAAACAGTCTGTTATAACAATGAGTCTTATTTGTTTCGCGAATGGCATAAACATTTGTTTACGAAGTTCTCTCTCACTAACGGATCAGTCTTCGGAAAGCTTAAAGTCTCTGTCATGTTGTTATTGTTGTTGTTTGGCTGCTTATCCATCCTTCAACAGAAGTTATTCAGTCTTCCATCTAATTAAGTCCTTTCTTCAGTTTTTTTAGTCATTAAAATTATCTGATTCTTTCACTGATCTATTGAGAAAATAACTTTTTGATAATAATCTTGCAATATCAAGAGATCTTCATTTACGACCTATAAAAGCTGCACTAAAAATAGGTATAGAAGAATCTGAAACTAATCACTAAAAAAAAACATATTATTTATGATAAATTATCACTCTTATCATTATTAGCACTTCAACATTATCCAATCCTTAATATTCTATTTTTTCGAATGTCCCTGTTCTATTTTTATTGTCATGATAATAATTAAATTTTCCTTTCAGTATTCATTTGGATAAAATGAGATACTCTAGTAATATTATTGTATCAGAGAATTTTTCCCTCTAAAATAATTTTCATTTTAATAATTTTTTAAGGGTGTCTCATCTTAATTTTTTTCCTGTAAATTTTAAATTAATTAATTTAAAAACGAAGTTATTCAGTTTTAGAAGTATACACTTAATGAGAATATGAATATTTACAAAAATTATTATTGACTCATACTTCTCTTCCTCGATTCACTTCACTTCATGTTGGTATTGGTAAAAAGAGTCACATCAATTTAAAAATTCACTTTAATCAAAATTTAAAAAGTCATTCCAATGAATCTAAAAGGTCGTATTAATAAATTTGAAAGGTCATGTTAATCAATTTAAGAAAAGAAAAAGAAAATGGCATATTTTCGAGGACAATTTTGGAAATACTCTCTCATTCAAAAACATTGAACTGGAAAGCCAATGCGTGGTGTCGTTTAAGCATCGCTACTTGCTCGATGTAATTGGATATTTTAGTTCGTGGAAACAAAGTCTAAAGGAAATATATCGCATTCTTTTTCCTTCCCTTCCCCTCTTCCTATTTCTCCTCATTCCTTTACACCTTTTAAATTCAAATTCATAAAACTGTGTGAATATCTCAATTTGCCGCCTTGCTGCGCCCTAATCTCAGCTACATTTCTCTGCACTAACAGTAGCACCTCTGGAAAGTTTTATGAATAATTCGCGTGCAATACTTTTTGTGGCGAGAGATGCTCTGTTGTTTTAAGTGATTTTCTGAAATTTTCAACAGTGTTATCTAAAATCTCAAACATTTCAAATAAACGAATTATTGCTGTGTGATAATTGAAATCACTGATATTAGTTGATTTGATCCTTCCAACTAGATTCTCGCAACTGCTACCGATAACCCCTTATAAAGCTATTAACAAATAAAGTTTCAAAACTTCATCAATTATTTATCAGCCGAATGTTGTCTCTTTGCAAGCCAATCAAGTTCTAGTCCTAGCGCTTAGTGCTTAGCTTTACTCCTATCTCTCGTCCTCTATGCTACTTTCTAATGACATTACTTTCAAAAAATCCTCCAACTAATGGGCCCAAATATATTTGGCTCTTTTTGTTTCCTTTCCTCCTCAGAGTTCTAACTACCGTCAATGAACGGTCTCTTATCAATTCAGGCTGAATCCTTGAAAACTGATATATGTGTCTGTGTGTTTGTTAAAGGAAAACATTTATAAATTCTGTCGGTGCTTCATTGAAAGTAATATCAAACTATCGATTTTCTTCTTAACCATCTGGCCAGTATATGGCTGAAGACCAGTAGGCTAATTTTAATTGGTTACCTTTTTTTTTTGTTTAACATGTTGGAATTTTCTGTATAACTTTTTTTCTTTCCACTTCTGATTGTCTGTTTTGTTTCAAATTTTGAAAAATTTTTGTCAATTTATGAAAACTTGAAATTAGTTCAAGTTTGACAAAAATGCCAAAAAAAGTAATGCTAGATATGTTTTGTCATGTGGCACACTTAGATGCCTCCGGACCGAAATCTTTCAGTGATAATTTATTATTAAATTAAATGCGAGGACTTGTACGTCAAAACATTGAATTTTTCCATCAGTTAATTATTTTATTTTATTCTATTGATAAATCTAATTACGGATTGGAAATTTTAACAAATAATATCGGTCTCACGTTTTACACTATCCAATCCTTCGGAATTTCAGGAAATGTTGACAAAGTTGTTGAAGAGTGGAGATGATGAAGGAAAAAAGTGTAAGATATCATTTATTTGAATAAATAAAAATGTCCTGTATTTTTTATTTTGTGGGATCAGTAAAATTCCATAACTTTTTTCCCTTAATAATTTGTTGCTAATTAAGTTGAAACCAAGATCAAGAGAAACTTAAGAGGAGAAGAAAATTGAAGAGCTTCTTATCTGGAAAAAAGGATAACATCAAAAAAATAAAAATAAAAAACATCACAGCAAGAAGTTTAATTTTGTCTTTCCTATGATATAATTCCATGAAATTTATTCAATTAAAAAAAAAGGAAAGAAAAAACATATTGTCATTTCATTCTATCCAAATGAACATTTCAAGATTAAAAATATTATGTTAATAACTGAAATACACAGCAGTGTCTTTTCCCATTCACTTTCTATTGCCTTTTTTTTGGAACAAAAAGTATTTTTTTAATGATTTTAACGAATTATTTTTTTTCGTTTTTTTTAAGCAAAACTTTTATGTCTATGTGTTTGCTTTTTTTTTTCTTTGTTTGCAAATATTTTTCCTTAAAAGTAAAAAAAGTATTTGAAAAGAAAAAATTTTTTTTTGATGGTATAATAGCAGAGCGATACAATTAGAATGTCTTGTACCTTTTCATTATGTTTGAACTAAATTTCAGCATAATTAAAAGTTTATAAGGAAAGGATTTATTTATGTTATATAAAATTAATTATTAATTGTTCGGATTGGAATTGTTAATTTTTCTCTTTCCTCTCCCTCTCTTGTTTGTCATTTGCGAGAAATTTCGTTCGGTATGTTCATTTGTTAAAATTGCAATGTCGATTTTTCGTCAGTTGTTATATTGTGCCAAGTTGTTTCTTTTACTTTTCGAAATTGGTTAAACTATACGAAAAGAAAAACTTTAAATTCCCTAATTCAATCATTTCAAATTAGTCATTTTTTAATCAATTTTGACGGGATCAGAATAGTTTTGTTTTTCTTTTTTTCTGCAAGTTTACAAAATATTATTAGATTACTTCCATCAAAAAAGAAAAAATAAACAAAAAATTTCTTCTTTTTTTTTGGTTTATTAAAAACAAATACATCTGCAAGTAACTTCCAGTTTAAATAACATTATCACAATCGATTAATATATCATTTCATTTTATCACTTCAATATTTTTAAATTTTCAACTATTTAAATTTGTTAAATTTTTTCATTTTTTTCAGTCAGATTACTTATAATATATATACTATATTTGGAAAATAAGTGATGCTTGCTGGAAGGTTTAATTTTGATTACGACAATGCTTATTTCATCTTTCATCACTGCTTTTTGGCCCATTCCATTTTGACCTCTTGAGATATAAGTTAAAATTGAATATGAATGCCATTGGGTAATGCCTTGTGTGTGTTGGTTACATTCTAAAAGGCTATTTTTGCTGCAACCATTAGTCCGATAAATAATGGAATAAGTGGTCGGTTAGCCTTAGGCCTTACTCTGCAAGAATGGTCTAGCTTATTTTCCAAACCTTTTCATATTCTTCTTTCTCTTCTTGCGGATTTGTGTGCCTTTCTAAATTACACTTCTATTATTAATTTATGAGTTACGCAAATTTTTCCAAAAATTTGACAGTACTTTTAGTTTTTTTTAATTAGCTTTAAAAATTATTTAGAAAGAACAATTCAAATTCCACTATTTTCAAACAATTTATTTTTTCGTTTATTTCAACTATCCAATAGCAGTTTATTTTTTTGTTTTTCTCTCATTATTATTATTATTATTTTTTTTTAAAGCTATCAGAATGACAAATATAAATATTAGATTGGAAGTTCGTTTATTTCCATCCTTCAGGATATATTTTGCTTGAGTGCAGTGCATTTCGTGCCTAATCCTGAAACTTTCTCTATTAGTCTTACTGACCAAATCTATTGCAGTGTTTCTATCCATTCACTTAAGACAATTAAACTTCCATTATTATAATGGTAGTTTGATTATCTAAATTCTTTGAGATAATTTCAATAAATTTGAGGCACTTTTATGCTCACTATTTTGGCCATTAACATTAACATCGATAAATGCTGATGAGTGTTGTTGCTCTGCCTAACTTACTGATTTTATTCCTTCTGCTCCCCAATGATATTGTCTCTTTTGGAGTCCAAAATGCTCAGATATACTTTGATTAATAATATCAACACGCTTAACACACTTTTATTTCAATTTTCCAAACTTTTTTATTTGCAAAAATTTTCGAATCGAAATTTTGCTACTTGAAATATCAAATTTATGCCTAATAATGTAATGATTTCTTAGTTGTTTGTGTTTCATATGAAAATTTTGAAATCTTAATTGCAATAGAACTTTTTTACAGTCTTTTATATCTCCAGATTTTTCTGAATTTAAAGTGTATATTATATTGCAGTCTACATTTTAGAATAATTAAATTTTCTCCAGATTGCTTAATTTTTTCCTCCTAAAATTTCCAGAAATTACGAGATGAATATTTTGAAAAATTACTTTTACTGTAAAAGAGAGAATAACAGAGCAGATGAATTAGATGATTATTGGGAGTACTAAACACTCATTTCTGGCTGTTACCAGGATACCGAGAATGCCAAATGCGCATCTCTGGCTGTTACCAGAATACGAGCAACGGAAAAGTCCATTCTCTGTTTGGTTGTTCCCAGCATCGCAACTATTTCTATCCTTAGATTTTTAATAAATTAAATGATTATCAGTTTGATTGAAATTTGTAGGTTCTAAAACCTTTCTAAGCTTTGAAATATTCTGATTTCTTTTGATATCACAGGAAATATTATGCTAGCATAAGTTGAACATTGCAGAATCTTCCATTCCTTAAAATTAGAAATTAATTTTACGACTTGTCTTTTTGCATTCCTAAATATGATAATAATTACCTGAATTCTTTCATTTCTCCTCTTAATTATCATTCCGTTTAATTTGAGAACAATCAATTCTTGGCAATTTTTATTTCCAAATATTTTTTAGTTGTTTGTCTGTGACTTTTCCTTCGTTTTTAAGAAATTTTTGAAAAAATTTACTGCAAAATTCTTCTTATTAAGTGTTAAAAAAATATTTCAGTGAGGAAAAGAAGAGAAATAAAGATGCCACTATTGATGGGTAATTCGGATATACCACAACCAGGTACATCATTTAGTGAATTACCAACAACCGTAAATCATCATCAGCTATCCGAATCAATAACAACAACAACAACTGCTACAACAATCACAAACAACAACAACAATAACAGAAATGGTAATCATAAATACAATGATGATAACAATGGAGAATTTATAACAATGGTTACAAGCAATGTAGCTGGTAGTAGTGATATGTCACTACGAAGTTTTCGACCCAATGAAATTGACGATGATTTTGTTGCACAGGTAGAATCCATAGAAAATCATTAAATTTTTCATCTTTCCAAACTCATCGTTTTGGTTTTATCACAATGAGCGTGGTTTGGTTTCCAAAAGTATATTATGCTCAATATCTTTTTTCTTTATGCTAATAAAAAAAAAGCTTTTTTTATGGCTAATTTTTTAAAATTTATATGTTACATTTTGCATTTGATGATTTCATAAATTTTTATTTATTTTTTAAATCCTCAAGCAGAAAATTCCCAGACAGATCACAAGCTTGACAGCATGAAAAGAAACTGGAAATGCTGATGCTAGAGCCTAGTCTCTCGAGATTTATTTAAAAGAAAAAAAGAAAGAACTTTTTCCGTTCTCAATAGCCATAAGAATAAATGCCCATATTCACAATCAATTCATTCCTTTTCGAAAATTCTGAACTGCTTATTCCACACTTTCTGGCACTGTTCTAGCTGCAAATTGATGCATTTTGTTTGTTGGACTATAACTGATCATTTATCACTTAAGAAAACAAAGAAGAAATAATAAACATTTATCATTAATTTTTATCAGTATGTGGTAATTTTTAAACAGAAAAAAGGAAGTTGCTTTTGTGGTATTTTGTTAGAAAAAAAGAAACCAAAATCCTTTGAAATATTATGTGAAACAATTAGCAATTGTCGTAAAAATAAACTGGACTTATAGTAGCAAATGAAAATTAGTTCAAACATTATTAATATGAAATGATAGTACAATAAACTTTTTTCTGTAAGCTGCTCGCTACAAATCAGCTTTGTTAGAAAAATTTCCGATATATAATTATCAAACATAAATGAAATTTATTTATTAAGAATTTCATAAATTTTAGCATTCGAGAAATTTGCTCATATTTCAAAACTACAAATTAATTT
The DNA here is from genome assembly GCA_003640385.1 of Setaria digitata. NCBI lineage: Eukaryota > Metazoa > Nematoda > Chromadorea > Rhabditida > Setariidae > Setaria > Setaria digitata. The sequence continues at coordinate 8,996 of RCAB01000106.1, forward strand.
TTCTGGAACAATTAAAAAAAAAGTGCACAATATTTTAATTTGTCAAAATCCAAAACGGAAGTTATTTCTATTATTTTCAAGAAAAGAATATCAGGAAACAGGAAAAAATATCATCATCGTTTAAACAAATAAATCCATCAATATGGAGCTAGCAAGTAAATTTTGATCATCTAAAACGGAAATCGGAAATCGGAACAAAAGGGTTTTTGATGAAAAAGAATACATCTTTTTTTCTAAGAGAAAATTTCTTCTCTTTAACCGTTTTAATTGCATGCTGTCATGCAATTTATAAATATCACTTAATTTTATATCAAGTTTTCAGTTTTTAATTTGCGATTATTTTTGAACTTGTGAAATTTAAAAATTTTTTAAAGGCAATTCAGATGTATGAAAATGCAAAAAATTTCCATGAAAAGCCTAAAATTTTTATACGATGGTGATAATGACTATTTTGCGGTACACTTCCAATTTTTTTTTAATTGACATTTAAATTTGACGTTGAATTTTAAATTTGAGAAATTTGAAGAACTCTCCGGGAATTAATTATGTTAATTTTAGGAACTGGCATCAATACCACGTAAATATGAATATTACTTTATGCCAAATAAGTCACAAGTACTATTTTATTTGACCGATGCATCATTATTAAGGATTCGAAGAGCTGGCGCTGAATTACAGGTAAAAAATCATTTAATTGCTGACACTACTTACTCAAAATTGAATTGGAAATCATTTAAAAGTATACATCAGCTTTTTTCAGAATCTAATGAGATCTCATTCTTATTTTATAGAAATCTTTCAGATTTATTTGACATTAAATTGTTAATTAAATAAAATGTGATATGATATGTTATGACGTTATTATTTGGTAATAAATCCTTTCATCTAAATAATTTCATCATTCTGCTTTTAATTTTTCAAAAGGATCATTTTCATACAGTTATAAGTTTAAATTTGAAAATCCTAAAAGCTAACTAAAATTATTGTAACTAGCTCATCATCATCATTACAATAATAAATGTTACTGTAAATTCACTTCTCAGGTAACCGATTCCATTGATTTCCCATTATTTGATATTTGGGAGGAAGCCAACTGCGCTAAATCAACAATGATTTTGGAATCATACGGTAGGACGGTTTTGTTAGTATCGGAAAGTTCAACTGCCGGTTGCATATCCGGTAGCAAATCGGAACCACCGTTAGTTGTGGTAAATGATTGGAACGGTGACTTATTCGGTTATTTTATGCCCGGTAAATTTGCCTAATTTTTTTCTTCCATTTCGTTTAATTATTTTGGATATATATTTGAATAAAATCTCATCCCATTCCTTTCCTCTAAATAAAATCCATTCGCCAGTTGATAAAACATTTACTGTATCATTATTTATCATGAAATCTGTTTTCTTTTGATAATTATAGTCATTCCATAACTTCCATACAAACTTAACTAATTTTTCACTGACAAAATTGATTAATTACTTCAGGAGATCCATTTCTGATAGAGGACAATGATAAGCAAACGATAGCAAAAATCCTAGTTGCTGAAAGTGCATATGGAAGGTTGTTTTGAAATAGTTTTATCCTCACTGATTGAACGAGAAAAAGTTAATTTTATCAGTGATAACCCATCAGAATGAGGATTATATGATTTCTCTATAATTCCCTGATTTTTTTTTCATTAAATCTGTTGAAACTAATTAATTAATCAAGCATTAGTTTGAGCTCAAATGAAAATTTTCTGATTATTTTGTCCCGTGAAATTATTTATAGCAATGAAAGTAAAATTATTTTCCATCGATTGAAATAGAAAACGATTTCCTTTCGTAACTAGCAAAGTGTACTGTTGATAAATTAGTTAAAAGAAGCGCCGTTTACAATGAATGATTTATGAAACTCATCCATAACAAATTCAAAAAAGTTACTTAAAAAAAAGAAGAAAAGGAAAAAAAAACGATTCATATCAATGGCATAGGCAAACATTTGGAATGGTAAAGTATAAAATTGGCTTGGCTAACAAAAATTTAAATAGCCTTTGCTGAAATTGCTTATATTTTATCAAGAATTTGCTCAGAAGTAAGTTTAATGTTCGATTACAAATTGAGAAAATATTACCTTTTATATCTCAAATTTTTAGAAACAGAAATTTAACTCGAATAAATTACATTTTTTTCTTCTTTTTTTTTTTACCAGAAATTTCAAAATAATTTCGATATTGCAGAAAATTTTCAAAAAAAAAAATTTTTTTCTTGTTTACTGAAGAAATTGCAATTTAATTTTCATAAATTGCATCAAAAGGATAAGAATTTCCGGAATGCTATATTAAATAACTTTTTCAATGGATTGAAAATTCTGAAATTTAATTTTTCACATCTGAATTTCCATCAAATTAGATAATTTTCAGGGCCGCTGTTTGGATTTGTGTACTGGAAGGATCCGGCCAAGAGCTGGCGCGCATGGAGGAATATAGTACCATTTACTTCGCCAAAAATGTCGGTAGCTTCCAATTAAAACTGCTTACACTAGCCGCGTTTGCACGTTTAACTGTTACGGAACACGTCCGTGAACAGTCCTGCTGCGGCTCTTTCCTTTCCATGTTATTCCGTTGTTAATGTAATTACCCATTCGTGATAAATCCAAATTTCTAAATACACGTAAATGCTCACTCACGCCGCATGTTAGAGGAATTGTCAAAGATGACGGAAGACCACGTGGAAATGTCTAGGACAACTGATACCGGATGTTACACTTAGCTACACTTAAATGGGGCCAAGGATAAAATCTGAACAAGTTGAATTCTTTTTTCAATCTGAAACGATTAATTCCATTCATTTGATAACAATATTTTCGTAAACATAAATTATTCCTATAAATGGAGAATTTTTTTTCCTAATAGCGTGATTATCAAGGTGATAAGAATGATAGTGACAGAGATTAATTAGTTTGTTTTTTCGATTACTTTTATATTTTTCTTCATCGTCAAGTCAGACAAGCTTGAATCGAGACTATTTAGCAACGACGCCACTTGGCTCTTATTTTTTTTTAATCAAAAATTTCGGCTAAATACTACAAAATGGTGTAAGTTTTTTCAGATTTTTTGCCGATAATTTTAGAAACCAAAGAAAAGGTTTGCTAAAATTGCTTTTGTTTAAAGAAGTGAAGCATTAAGAAATAAAAAAAAATATCGATAAAAAATGCAAATGTCAAATCTTTCCTTGAAAAAGAAAATTTTCTCTGATAACATTAATAAATTAAAAAATTTCAAATTCATAAACATCAGAAAATATCATTTCATCATATGCAATTTTTCGATAAAAGGCTAACGGTGCTTCGGTTTCTATTCGAGAATGTAGCAGTTCAAGAACGTGCGTCACGTCATTTACTCAACGAAATTAGTATCATTTTACAAAATATCCGTTTTGCAAGCGCAAATATTTATTATTATACGATTACAATATTGAGTATAGTGATTGTTATAAAATTTTCGAGAATTCTTCACCACAAAATTTTCTAAATTTAATTTTGAATTTTCTAGAAAAATTACAAATTTGTCCAAGGTTCAGATACATTCAGTTTTTTTTTCCTCCTTTTATTTTAAATGATCATAAATTGTGGAGCATCAGCAACGCCATTACACATATTGTCGGAAGTTACAACGATTAATTGTTCCGTCTATTTTAGAAAATTTTGAATTTAACGGATAATTATATTGGAATGCTTAGCAAAATGATTAATTAGCTTTGCAGAGAAGTAATGAATCATTAAATCTATAAGTAATGTAAGGGTAGTGAAATTTATCACTTTTAATGGAAATTAATGAACAAATTAAGAGTTTCGTTTTTCTTCAAACAATTATTTGCAAACATTTTCAGCAAAAAAAAAGAAAAAAATTAGTTAAAACAAGATTTTTTCTTTTTTTTTTTAGATTGCTTCCTTACATCGAGACAATAATAAAATTAAGAATCAGCAAAATTTGAAATAACTATTTGCCATTTTGATTGTTCATTTAATCAATTTAAGTCACTAAAATACTAAAAATGATTGGAAATGAAAGCTGAAACAAAATAATTCACTCATTCGAGTGGAAATAATTAAGTTTGTTAAATTGAAAGAGCTTAGAAACTTTCCATCCATCCTTCACCCCTGTTAACCAACCCCTTTTTCATTCCATTTCAATTTTTTTTTCTCTTCATTATTTCTTTCGCGATTCCATCAGCCAAAAAAAAGTAGTGAAGTGATAAAAACCTGTTTTATCAAAGCAACTTGAATGTTGCTGCTCCCTTGTAGCTGTCATAAGACATTACTTCAACTCTACGTAAAAATGAACCATCCATCGCATGAAAAACTTCGAAATTATTCAAACTTAACCCTAATTTCATTTTTTTTTCTTTTTCCACAACTTTTTTATTTCCTTCTTTTGTTTATTCTTGAAGAAAATTACTCAGTTGTGCGTTTGTTTTAATTCCAAATCTAATTTAATTCACATTGTTGTAAAAAAAAGAAAGAAAAAGTTTCTCTTTTTTCATAACCAAAAGTAACATAATTATTTCATAATTTTTTTCTTCATTTTTTATGCTTTTGTTTAATTTATTAAAAGGCAAATAAATGTTTACTGAGCTTTATGAATTTATAAATAAAAAAAAGAAAGCACAAAAAATGGAGAAAATGAGGTAGGCATGTGAATTAATTTAATTTTTCTAGTTAAAACTATCATATCACTTTGTTTTTTCCTTGTTTCTTATACATCCACAGCTTTATTTTTCAAATTATTTTAAAACATTTCCAATTCTCGAATTATCTTTTCGAAAATTTTCCTTTTTTTTTCATTCATCAAACAAAGTAGAATACGAAAAAGAATAAAGGACAGCTGTTCAAATATGCAATGCAATTATTTCGGCATCCATTATGCTGTTAGCTATAATTACTTAATGATAAACATTACCTGATATATGCGTACAAGTAACATTTGCCATTAAGTGATTATTGATTAAAAACAATATCATTTAGCTTATCTAATCTTTACTATAAAATTTAACAATCTTGGAACGTATTTAAAGGTGTTGCTAATGTGCTTTTGATCTCTGCCAAGATGTCAGGAACTATTTACATCATCAGTGGCATGTATCCGGCAAAACAGCCAAGAACGAATTTCCGGAAAGTAAATATATCCGGCAAAATAATAGTGGTGTCTGTATACTTGCTAATTGCAGTACTCACACATGCATCCTTTTTACTCTCGGAAAATTCGCTCTTTCCCGCAAAATCTCAGAAATTGCAACCGCCAATAGCTTCTTCCTATCCGGCTTAATTAGGCTTAATTATTCATTTGTCTCTCCTCTCACACACAGGAGAACTTCGATTTTGCGACTCGCATGTAGAAGCAGTATCAGTTCTGGGTACACTCTTTCGTCGTTTAGCGAGGGAAAGTGGTCAGTTTGAAAAATCAATAGGAGTGTGATAGGAGGGATATGGGTGATATAGGTGATGGTATCGTGATAAGGATAAGAGAGTACTCCCCCAAGGTGATAAGAATTGATAAAGGGATGAGGTGATGCCATCAGAGTTAGTTGTGTCACTAGTAATCCTATTTGTAGTCTATAATTTTCCTTGATATCACTGCATCATTTCATTGCCGGTAAGAATTTCTCCGGTGAGATTTGTTGAGTATGGAAGATAGGGAAATGACGTGAAGTGGCTGGTAATGATTAGTTGCATACTTTCAGCAACAAATACTAATTAAGAGGAAAGGTGAGACAACAGGTATATATTTACGTTGTGGGATGTTCTCTTGGAACAGCTGCCCTGAAATGAGATTCTGTTCTCGAGATAGCTAACCTACATCATTTATAGATAATGATGATCGAGTATCATTCTATTTGATCTTTGACTTTTCGGAAGGTTTCCCTACGGTGTCGGGAATCGAGAATAACGAATCGTTTCTATAACTTTTACATCTTTCAACCATAAAATTTTCTTCCCGTCTTTGTCTTTTCTAAATTTCAGTAATTTGTAAAATATTTAAGAAAATTTCTATGACAAATTGAGAAGCATTACACTTTCCTTATAAATGGTGCAACAATTCAAGATTATTTTATTAATATTTGTGATTTTGACTTATGACTTATTTCAATTAGCACTGAATGGGCTTTGAGGCAATTTGATCATAACAATTGACATAATTTCTCTTGAACTTGGGTATTGCTATATTATTTAATAACTTGAATTAAGAACCCCAAACATAAATCTCTTTTTGATTTCTATTTAATATTGGTAAAGAATAATTCATTTCGTATATGTTGAATAATCTTGCAGGAGACGATGTTTTAATAAAAAAAATAAATATTTCTACGCAATAAGCACCATTTTTCCTCTTTTTTCTTTTCATTCAAATATTTGAATTATTTATTAAAAAGACGAAAAGCATGCCACTGCTCCCTCCTCTCTTCTACCTTCCTTCTCTTTCGTCCTTTTTCTTCACTATTATTCCAAGGGAAAAGTTTACTTCAATTCTTTTTCAAATTACTATTCAGAAAACTTTTCTTCCAATAAAAAAAATTTCTTTTCGTTTTCATTGTATGCTATTTGATCGCGACGATTTCGTATAAATACATCCATATATGTGTGCATGTATATTTCATATGTGTACCCTTGGGTGTGTGTGTGTGTGTGTGTGTGTGTGTGTGTGTGTGTGTGTGTGTGTGTGTGTGTGTGTGNTCACTCAGTTTAACTTGTTCACAATCATTACAGAAAAACCGAACTGATACAATTATGCTTGCTAATAATAAAATATGATATTATCATGTGATCTATATTAGTTGATAATGATAAGAAGATATGCTATCATTTTTCGATTAGATATTTTTGTTGACGGTGATATGAGATGCTTACCAAAGAATTTACAAAAATTTTCATTTTTTATTACTGTTTTGCGAAATTTGTCTTATATGCAAAAAAGAACTTCGTGAAATTTTCATATTTCAAGTATCATTTTTTGTCATAATCGTATAATATACTTTGTCCCGAATAGCTAACATTATTGAGATTTTTTTTTTGTACTACAGTGTGATTTCGCTAACACATTTTTGGCCAATTTATCTAATGATATTTTACGAATAGCTTAGCATATTAAATGAATAGTCTAGTAATAAGGCCAATAGCTATACACTTTAGTTAGTGGTATTCTTCAACAAAATTAACTAGCCGATTTATTTTTCTTCACTGGCATGCTCTTATAAATGTGGGAAGTTGAAATAACTGTTATTCTTCAGATCAAAATAGTTTTCTTTTTTTTTTCGCTTGAGTGGTATAAATTTCTAATGCATTTAAAATACATAAGGGATATTTTTATGTCAAAATGAATAAAATGCAATGTATAAATGATCAGTAGTGTGTAATAGCTTATGTGAACATAATGATATCGGTACTGTTATCATATGCCGTAAGGCGATTAATACCATGCAGTTATTTTTCATTTATTTTTATTAGAATCGATGAATTCCATGTAGTTAATCTGAAATTTTTTTTTTTTTCAAGTATTGGCTGGGATGTTACTATATCAACCGTTCCTTAATTGAGTTTACTAAATATTAATGAGATTTTAAGTACCAATAAATGAGGAGAATTTCCCTTTATATATATATTTTTATTTTCTGTTAATTCATTTCTTTTTTCTTTTTGTTATAAATTGTTTTCTTATTACAAATTTTTGTTAATTTTCTTCTTTTCCGTTCTGTTTTAACTTTCTATCAATTATTATTATTATCATTTTTTTTTTTTGTTTTAACGGTCTAATGTTTTGGAAAGGGATTTATTTTTACTGATGAATACAAAATTTTCCCTCGCTTTTTTTCTCTAAATCGGATATGTTGCCCTAGAATTTAGCTACGTAAAGAATTGGTAATTAATTTATGAAGTGGGAAATAGTCTGTTAATAACCATAATTTACCTTAAAATTCCAATTACTTATTATTCTTTAAATAACAAAACCAGGTGATGTCTGATTTTTAGCGAATGTTTGAGCTGTCCTTTTCGGAAAATTTGTATTCGATACAATTTTTTTTGAGATTCACTAATCCTCAAAATAAGGCAAGTAAAGCAAATATGCAAGCAAATATTTCAATTTTTCCATGCCAACTTTTCCTTCAGTTTTCTTCCCTCCCTTAGATTTGATATTGATTTTCACTTTTGAATCAAATTCTCGTTGTTATGAAATACATTTCTTTCGAATAAAATTACATGAGGCAGTGGATTGTCCGAACTGGAAATTTCGAGAGCTGATATTAAAAATGAGATATTTTTCGTTTCGTGGATATTTTCTCTAATTAGACGGATAATTAGTTTATCTGCTGTGTATGAAATTAATTCATATACATGATGTCTCGTATAAAATATCCAGAAACTTTCGTCCACTCTTAGTTACTTTCTGATATGATAACTTTCGTTACCGGTAAACGGATCAATTAAATATTTATTCTTTTGCTATTTTGTCGTTTCGGTGCAAAATTTTTGATATACATCCTTTTTTTAGTATCAACTCGCCAACTAAATAACGTATCTCCGTTGCTATCAATGAACATACATTAATAATGAAATAAAAGTAGTCAGTGATTTACTTAGTGATGATGAACGGTCGGCTCATAACTTTTCAGTTTTGGAAGAAAGAAAAAGATTGAAGAATAAAGAGTCGTTCTGTTTTCTTTTTCGGTTAACATTGGTTTAGTTTAACTTTAGCATTTGTCACTGGAAAATATTTAAAATTTATTGCACTTTGCTGACAAACTTTCGAAAAAAAAAAAGGATTCAATTCTCCAAAATTAAAAATTCAACTTTTGTGGTAAATTTAGAATAAATGATTATGATTGAATAATCATTGATCGATGAAATGTTTCATTTTGTACGAGCCTATCGGCAACAGCTGAACTGAGTAAATTCAGAAGACTAACTGCAACTGTCCTGTTAAGACTTCTGACTAAGAGCGGCGCAGAAATAGCTTATGAACAATATTTCATTAGATTCTGTCATTTATTAAAATATTATCCCTCTCCACATGAAAATTTCACCTAATAAATGGAAAAATGTCCGATAAGAAAAAGGTAGTATTATCAGTCACATACTCGACGAGCTGTTTTTGTTTCCATTCCATCTACCACTTACCTTTATCATATTTATTTTGGATCTTTCAGATCAGCTAGGCAATTCGAAAACTCTGTTATGTCTTAGAAGACCGAAGATAAACAATAGGTATTTGGACATTAGATGGAGTGAGAATTTAATGACGGAATTTGAAATGAAATTCTGAGAAGTCATAGGTGAAATGCATTTTTCTGAGTAATATTATTGAAGATGATGATAAGCAAACTTTCATCCAAAATATTATTAGCTTTGTAGCACTTAATTAAAATTAAAATATGAAAATACCAATTAAAATATGAAGTTTAAGATCACAAATTACTGATGCTTCAAATAATTTGCTAGCACTTAACCTACAAGCCAAATTAAAATTATTTAAACCACTTTAAATTTAAACAACTTTTCATTTTCAGGGATATAGAGGGAGGGTATTACCATTTTAATGGCGTTTTCATCCGCAATTTTGCAGATTTATTTTCATAAATTTCCTTTCCCACATACCTCGCGCTCCCTGTCTAACCAGAGATGACGCAATATGATACATGTATTTCATGTTATACGAGCCTTGGCAACAAGCATTTCGCTGTCTTGGCAAGACGTCCGATTTGAAAGTTGAGATTGAGCCTAGTCTTCCCTGACATTTCCTTCCCATTTCTCTACATGTGGCCAGCATGTCTTCATCACCAGGACTGGAGACCGAGAACGAGGCCCGGAAAAGGCAGGGCCATGGAGGCCACCCCTCCTGAACGAGCCATCTCAACAGATCGATCCTCCACCCCATCTCCCATGCCACATGTCATCTCCCCTCCCATCCTTTGGGATTGGCACCGATCCTCTGCTCCTCATCCTCCCATACTACTCCTGCTTCTACTATCACATCCATTCACGTTTATATCCTTTACCCTGCCCACCATATCTACCCATCACTCGGTTCCTTAAACTTACCACCATTCATTTACACCTTACCTGTCCTACACCTTGCTGCTTAAGTCTTACCCGCTTCTTCGTCTATCTGCCGATTACTCAATGTTGAATTCCTCATCACTTCACCCACCTTTCTCTACCTATCCTGCCCACTGTTTTCTGCTCCCCTCCAGTCCTAACTTACCCGTCCAGTAACCTTAACTTTCCACCTATCATTTGTTTCAGTCATTAGCTCTACCCCGAACTTTTACGCGATTGGTATCTTCTCTACGACTTCTGCCTACTGAATAAGCTTTTTCTATGTATATTCCGATGCTGAACAGTTTCTGTCAATCCGGTTTATCGGTTGCTCTCCGGAATTCACATTTATCATTCTTGAGATGTTTGTTCTCAGTGTGCTCAGTGACCGTATTCTGAGTTCATTTTATTTCTTTATTAATTACCCTGTATCAATAATTTTGCTTCCTTTGCAACAACATGAAACGGATCCGGAATGCATGTCATATTCGTGGAATTTATTTCATCTGTCTCGCTTATCCCTTTCATTCTTTCTCACTGTTACAGCTAGCGTTCCAGAAATATGCATCTTCTGTCCTTTTAATTTTAGTGCAGCTTTTGCTAATTGATTTGATATCATTATCTCCTTATCACTTGTTTATCAGATATGCCATCAAGTCATTCTGCACCTCACAGAGTATCGCGTAATCTAGCTAACGGAGAAAGGGGGAAGGTGGAGGGAAGGGTGAGGGAGGATGGAACGGCGCGGGAGGAGCATAGGAAGAAGAGGGAGAAGGGCAGAGGAGGAGGGTGGAGGAGGAGAAAGCATTGGCAGTTTGGTTGCTGTGCAAATATCGAAGACCCAGTGAACCTGTTTGATTCTATTTGGATGGGTTACTACCCCTCCCCCTCTTTTTTTCTACCTGAAGGTTTTTGTTTTTTTCTTTTTCAGCATTTTATAGCACAATGCTTTTTTTTATTATACTCATTACTTTTCCTTCTCATCTTTTTCCTCAATCCCTCACCTTTCTCATCACTCTCTCCATTATTTCAACGATATTTTTTCATAGGTAGTAGTTGTCAAGTTACAAACTAAGATAATTTCACTTTAACTTTCATCATGTTTTTCAATATGCTTTGCTAAATAGTTGAATATAATCAAATAAAAGAAAAATAAGAAATAGAGAAAGGAGTTATGTATTGAAATGATTGAATAAATTGATAAGTGATTGGCAGTAATTCTTGCCACATTAGTAGTGTTCAAATTTGTTAAGTCCACCAATATTTCAGAAAGCAAATTTGAGAGGTAAGATAATATGCCTGCGGGTTTCTCATGACTAATTAATTAATTAACGGATTTGACATAATATATGGTTTAAATCTTGAATGTCATGCATTCAGTGATGTTTGATAAAAAAATTTTTTCCTTTCGCTATAATAGAATTAAGGATTTATTCATTAAATCTATTAAAATATATTTAGAACAGTCGAGACAACTGTAGAATGCTTTAGTATTGGATGAAATTGGCTATACTGCATTAAGTTTTTTCTTTTGCTTTTTCTCCCTCTCTCTAAATATGTGTCTCCCTTGAATATGTATTTTCATTTATTTTTCTGTCAAGTATTCATATAATTTTAAAGTCTTGTGATCCTTACAGTGGTTGAGTTTTCTTGATCACATTTAAGAGCGGAATTTGAAGGAAATCAAACGACGCTAGTAAAGAGGGATAAATTACGACGCTAGTAAAGTGGGATAAATTATTTCTTATTAGAATGTTTAAAGAGTGAATTGCTATTATTTTTCCTTTTTTCCAGAAAAAAAAAAGAGGAAGAGAGTAATGAAGGGGCGAATTTATAAATTAAAAAAAGAAGCCAAAAAAATTTTTTTTTCCTTGACGAAATAATATTTGGTTTTGTATTATATTTTAGCATAAAAGAAAAATGGTAATAGCAAATTTTGTCGTCCTTTTTTTCCATCGTCATTTTTCACTTTTAACGCTTTTTCATTCTTTTGTGCCATTTGAAAAATTGATGTCAAATTAATGATAATAGAGGTCTTGTTGACTGTTGCCCATACAGCAAGCAGCATGCAGCATGCTGCTATTGGCATTACTGCACTATTCCTTCTCTTACTGCTATTGGTATTACTGGTTGTTTAATTAAGAATTTCTTTCTTTCACTTTCTTCTTTTTTGTCATCTTTTGAAACCTATGCGCATCGCATCAGTACTCACATATATACATATGACATTTTTCATTTGCTTCTGACATTTAACTTTCTTTTAAAAGTTCCCCTCTTTTTCGTCTTTTTTTCTTTCTTTTTTATCACATCTTTTATTATCGCTCATTTTTTTTCTTTTTTTTTTTTTTTTTCTTTTTTTTTCCATATCAGTCGAATAAATTGAAGGTTGTTTTCTATTCGATATAACTTTAAAAGACTGAAAAAAAAATTTTTGGAATTATTTGAGCATCTTCGTTTTGCTTAAATAATAAAATAAGCAAAAAGAAATGGTATGAATGATTAAAAAACGAATTTGTTTTTTTTTTATTTGAACAAAATGAATTGATTGGACTTGCAATGGATAGTTTTTTACAATTTTGCTGCAGTAAAAAAAAATTTCCTGTTTGGGAAAAATATGTAATTGCCATAATTTTTATGCAAAAATAATTTGTCGGTTTGGCATAGGAAGAGAAAAAACAAAGATTTTTTTGATATTTGTGGGTTATTAAGTTAATTTTTCATTTCAATCAACTGACCGGTTTTTTCATTGTCAGAGGTAATGTAATTTCATTCACTTATTTTATAAAAATTTTGCTTGAATGTTCGGAAAAAAAAAGAAAGGAAGTAAATTTATCAGAAATGTTTAATTTCGAGTTTGCCCAAAATATTTAAACCACTTGTGAAGTTATCCTTCACAATAATTGATCTTCTATAATGGAAAATGATTGACCTTCTCTCCACTGATGGCGAATGGTTGACCTTCCTTCTGTTCACAAATGGAAAGTGTTGAAAAGTTTTTTTAAGTAAGAAGTAGACATTCCAACAAAGAAGATGTGAAAATTACCTCTTTTTTCTTAATTGAGTGTGAAAACAAGAACAAAGGAAACTGAAATTCTAAGTTTTTTTCCCCTAATTCTCCTCCAGTAAGCTGCAAAATCTGTTACCAATAGATTGTAACGGATGTTTTTATGCTTGCTAATAGTGTCGGATGTAGATATATTTACATGATTAAAAAGAAAATAATTTTACCTAATGATTGTCAAGAATTGTTTGCTCTGTATAAGAAAAGTGAAACAGAAATAGTTTTGTATTAATACAACAAACAACAAGAAGCGATAAATGATCACTTCATCTACGTTAGTAGTACTTTTCACTCACCCTTTGATGATGTATGTTTTGAAATTAATCAAATACAGCGCGTTATTTCGTTTTCACGTGTTCGTTTTCCCTATTAGTTAAATGCTAAGTTATTGCCTTTTATTTTATAGTTTTAAATTTTTTCCACATGCTTTTTTTTTTTTGTTTTTGTTTTTTGAACGATGATTATTTTGGTAATGAATTAAGGCTGGAACTGAAACTAATTTACTATGTTTGCATTTAATTTCCTTTTTCAAGGTTTTGATTTTTATCAAAATACGGCTATTATCAGTTCTATTATTAATGTATTTTGCTATTATTAAAATAAAGAACATATAAGCCAGTGATTTGGTGCAGTGGTTAATTGTATATGATGCAAGATAATTTTGCTAAGTAGAATAAATTAAACATTTATTTTCGAATAGTTAAATTCAAATTTTCTTTCAGAGTTTTCACAACTTTCGAACTATCATTTTGGTATATTTTGTTGCTTGTAGAAAAGATGGCAATGTGGACATTTTCGAATTGTTACAACCGTCTTATCTGACTGATAGTGTTGTGAAGTTCCATATTGTGACTATTTGTTTTACAGATATATCGAACCATCTTGATACTCTTTACCATTTTTGTCCTTTAAATGTATTCTAAATATCCATTTATTTCAAAGTCCAATTATCGCCATCCAATTTAAAATTCAAGTATCAAATTATTTCACTATTGTCATGGCTGAGTTTTCCATGCCAATAATTAAATACCTAAAATAGTTTGATTTTTATTTTCAAGCTTCTTTCATCCAGAATACTTTGTTGCTATCTAATGTAATTACTATTCCCCAGTAATAATATGTTTTATCATTATCATGATATTGGAAAAAAAACAGTCTCCCTTTCTACAAAAATATTTAGCATGAATGATGACTTCAGCAAAGGTAATCCTCATATTCCTTTCCTTTGTGATTAACTTCTTGCAGTCATTTTCTTCCTGAAGGACAAGTTTATTACTGCTCTGGTGATATGACAAGATGCTAATGAAGATGATGATAATGATAATGATGATGACGATAATCACGTTAACCGAGAAAGAAAATTTCATTTCTCTCCCTCTCTCTTCCTCTCTCTTTGTCTCTCTTTCTCTAGTTCCATCTTCCTTCTTCTTTCCACTTCTCTTTTCCTACCTTTTCCATATTTTCTTTTCACTTTTCCTATGAAAATTTTATCGTTTCTTTATCCTTACAAATGTTCCTCTTCATTCACTTTATATTCAGTTTGTATCGCTCGCTTCCAGTCTCTGCTCCCCTCTTCTTCCATCAGAAAATTATTTTTTTAAAACTTTTTTTTCGGAACAGCTGATGTTCCTCCCTTCTCACATCTTCCCCTCCCTCATTCCCTTCCCTCGCGCCATACCCCGCTTCCTTACCTTTTTTTCACCTCACCGCATACTTGATTCTTCTCTTTCAGATATATGTAACATATGGTTTCTTGAGTTTCTTTTCCTCGTTATCAATAAGAACTTGAATGATGCGAGGAGGGCGGGCGAATGTTATCAGTTGCAACTATGGCACTATTTCTGCTCTTATCAGTCATTACTCGTCTGATTCATCATTAATGCTTGATTACTTTATCACTTTTAGTTTATACATATATAAAAGGAGTGTATTTAACAGCTACCATCATATGTATTATTTGATTCACAGATAAGAAATTTCAGGGTTTTTTCTTATTGCCAAACGAGTTGTTCATTTTGTGCCTCATTTGTCATTCCAACAGAATCTTATTTGCATAACATTTTTATTTTCTGCAGTTTTAATTGCGCGTTGCGTTATAGTATTGCAATTCTAATTTCGCTGTGATGTAACGCGCTACAAAATATAGAGTTAATCATTTATAAAATCGTTTGTAATGTAATTTACTATCGTCTCAATAACTAATCTTTTAGAAGGAAGGTGCTGATTGTTGTTATCAGTGATTACAGGGCAATGGACCTGGGAGAGGGAATGTGTATGGTATGTGGCGATCGTTCAGCCGGCAAACATTATGGCGTGATGGCATGTTACGGATGCAAAGGCTTCTTTCGGCGAACCATCCGTTCCGGACAGTCATACACCTGTCGATTTATGCAAAAATGTTCTATTGATAAAGGTTGTAGATTTGCCAATTATTTGAGAAATTGTAAATAATACCGACTTTTTTTTTTTTTTGAGATATTATCTTCGCATATATATCAAAACATCAAAATCGTCAATGTGTTTCATTGGCCATAAATAATATTTCAACATAGCTGAATTTATCTTTTAAGATCAACGTAATGCTTGTCGATTTTGTCGATTCCAGCGATGTCTAGAAGTGGGCATGGAACCTGATGGTAATCATTTTTTTCATTTAGTTTTTTGCTTTTAATCAGTCAAGTATTCCATATTCATTAATGTAATAAATATATGCATATTTAGTGTTTTAAAAGGTAGTAAGATAGTTTAGTACTGTTTCACATTTTTATAAATGACAACTGATATACTAAAACATTCTCACAGTTGTCTTGACTCTTCTAAATATATTTTAATGTACTGTTCTGATGCACCTTTCATGTTTCAGCAATTCGTCCTGACCGTGATATTATCGGGAAACAGAAAAATCCGCGGCGAAAGAAGCTAAGACGTGAAGATAGTTTATTACCATCACCGGGTGCTGATTCACATTGGTAAATTCTTTTTCAGTTTCGAAAAGTAGTGCTGATGGATGATGTATAAAAAGGGTCGTGCTCAATCATAATAAGCAGTTATGTGTTTTAATATTTTTTAAGTTATTTAGCGAAATCTTTTAACGTAGTCGAACCTTTTCGAAATAACTGTTTAAAAGTTTTACAATAGGAATAAGAGAAAATCAGTTTACTTTCGCTTTTCACTTTTCTAGCCATTCCTTTTAGTTAATTTAGTGTTCCTGACTACAGTTGATAAATAAAATTATAGATTTGAAAAATAAGAACGTAATTCTTGATTACGCCTCTTTCACTTTATGATCAATAAACCGGAGGTTTTACCGCAAAAGGATTAATCATGGGAATATGTTATCATGTACTCGTAGAAATTTGCCCATGACAAATCGAGTAGTTTTATCTCTGAAATTTTGTTTGAATGAAATTATTTGGTCTGGTTTCACTTTTTAGGTCCATAAATTTCAGTTCACAACAGGAAGATGCCTTACTAACCTACCTCCTTGACACCGAGCTACAAGCAATGAGCTCGATCAAACGGCTCTCAGTGGCAACACCGATTGGAATTGCGAGGGTTAAAGCTGATCCAGATTTGGAATTAAATGGAATCTTTCAAAATAAATATGTTCTAGATAGTGATCGTTTCGATGTAAGTTTTGCTGCAAAATAAAAATATTTTTTATCAGAAGACAGGATAAGGAAGGGACATAGATGTTGTTTTTTGAAACCCTTTTGGTTTTTTAGTATATTTTCTTCTGTTTTATATGTTGCACTTTTGTGTAAGTGTACTAACATTATTATCATAAGCAGTATAAACTGATATGTAATGTGAAGTGGAAAAAACTTGAAAACATGTTACAAAGCACTGTCCATTACTTTAGATGTGTTATGAAGCAGGGCGTACTGCGACAGTGGAACAATTATCCCAAGCAGTGCGGCGGTACATTGGTGCAGCAGTTGATTGGATAGATGCGCTCTTCTCACTCGTTAATCTGGGTGAATGCAATGAAAAAGTAAAAATATTAGCGATCAGTTGTTAAATTTTTTCAAAAGAAGAGCATTATTTAGTTTTTAGGTTTTAAAGTGGATATTTTTGAATGTTTTCAATTTGAAAATTGTTGTTTTGTCGATGGCAGTAATTAGCATATTTCAGAGAACAGTTAACACTAAATAATACTTATGTGAGAGAGATTATATTAGGTTGAAGAATAATTATGTAGAAGGTATGTAAATTAATAAATAGGGAAGGAATGTTTGCAAAGACGAAAAATGAATGTGAGTTACGTGTCTGCGTAATATGTAGAATATGTTTTTATATATGAGGAACCACTGAAAGATTTAAGATAATTTCTGCATTATGATTTTTATAAAATGAAATGAGGTGTTTCTTAATTATTAAGGAAGTTATAAAAAATATTCGGATATAATTCATGTTCAGTATTTCTGTTTTCTCCACTGAGCAAATTTAATTTTACAGGTCTTTATCTTGAAAAGTTCGTTTGCCGCATTTTGTGCTTTCACTCAAGCCGCACGAACAGCACAAGCAACATCCGATCCAGATTTGTTGTGCTTATGCAATAGAACCGTAATTCCACGACAAACTCCCCGTCATCTACTTGAAAACAAGTAATGCGCGTGTCATAGTTGATAAGTGATAAGTGTAATTTAGGGAGTTGAAAGTCTTCGTATCTATGTTAGTTTTTAGAAAAAGGTGAAAATGGATATGGTTTTCGGTTTTTCTTCATATCTTGCAAGGGTTCAGCTGCTAATATATTCTAGTGAAATTCACGGTCTAGTCGGGAAATGTGATTGTAAATTTTTTTAAAATCTTTACTGGAGCAAATAATTCAACAGAGAAGAAGGGATAATTACATTCCATAAATGTGAGCATAAGCGTTTCAGATATCGTGTGCCGTAATGCATCAATAAGTTGTCAAGAGCAGCTGTTTAACAGATAGAAAGATTATTTTTCCAGAAAAATAGTTTGCCGAGAAAAGATCTTTGTTAACTTTCTTTATTATATCCTCTTTCATATAAAATTTTCAAGATATTTTCATCCTTTAAATTCAGAAAAGAGTTGTTATAACTTACTAGTTTTACTATTCAGGGCTTATTAACTGCCTAAATATAGGTTATTTAAAGATTATATTCGGTTTGTTGCAATAACTTTAATTGCAAATTATTTACGCTTTAACTCTGGTCTGACTTGAGAGGGTTTTTTTTTTTTTTCTTTTTTCTGAACCGTCACTTTCCATCAAAAGTTAGTCGGGTGCGTTGATTTTGAGTATGTTCAGCTGGAGAGACTTTAGTTGCAGCAGTCATTAACCAATATCTTGAAAGTTTTGGAAATTATGGATTTATTATAGCTTTTTATCGAACAACATGGCTGCGCGAATACTAGATGAACTGACTCAACCCATTCGGAAGCTGTTACTTAATGAAGCTGAAATCGTCTCGCTAACAGCTCTTGTTTTGTTGGATGCTGGTAATTTTTCAGATTTCAGGAGTTCCAAAATATAGCTCATAAGAGTTTCGTAGCTTGAAAGTATTATTTTTGTTACAGTGGAATTTTTTTATGATAATATTTCCAAATACTTGAAGCATCGATACTTGCAGCATCCTTACTATTTTTTTATATGATATCGAATATAATGTTAAAGGTTTAATGTCGAAGTTGTATATTTTTGTATTGCAGATGCACCAGGTTTAAGCTTGGAGACGTCACAAACCTTAGGAGCTTTGCGAGATCGCGTACAGCACGCGCTATTCCAGATGATACGCGATCGTGTAGGTTCGGCCGAACAACCAATTTCTGCTGCTATATCGCGTTTTGGCAACATACTCTTGTTATTGCCACCACTAGCGGTAGAGAAATTTTTTTTTAATCGTAACTGAATGGTAAGGCCGATATAATTTGTGAAACTCAAAAAGAATTACTCATTATAAAAATAAATGATTATATGGAAATATGTATTGTATAGGAATTGGGAAGAATGAGAATTAATCTTGAATTTCAGCCGATTCATTAAAATGTTAAATTTATTGCAGAAAATTTCTTCCATCTTATGCGAGAATGTGCAGTTTGCTCGGATGTTTGGCTGTCAAACGATAGATCCACTGCTGATCGAAATCTTTGTGGATTCGCCTGGTGAAGTAATCCCATCACCGACAGCTAGAGAGCGTGCTGATGTTTCCACGCAAACCTTTTTACAAGGTTCTCCGCAACAACAAACGTCATCGGCGGATGTAGATGACTTAAGTTCTGTTCATTTAACACCACCGCCAACTGCAAATTTATCAACGTTATCACCTTTATCAATACCTAATTCTGGATCGGTGATGCATGGTCGTGTGCAGCAGCAGCAGGTAATATCTGGTAATGGAGCGCCTTCATCACCTCATCAACCTCAGCCGCAACGTGTTACCCCAATTATTGTACCGCCTGGACCCAATACCTCATACAATTTTTATTTCCCATACTCAGGGCAGTTCTCAGTTCCAGGCGCCTATCCGAGTCATGCCCAGCAACCACCATCTGCTTCGGCCACTGGGACCTATGTTTCACAAGCAGGAATTTTCGATTCTGGTCATTCTGGTAATCCTGCCGATGTCACAAATACTTTCCGTTATCTTTAAAGTGAAGGCAACTCTTCCAAGTGGAAGAGCTTTGCCTGTTATTGTGGTAATTCAATTTCACATCAATTTAATTATTTGTTTCGAACACTAAATTTCTTTTATATTTGGAAATTCAAAAATCGTGTGATGCTTAGTTATCTAGCTACAGTATCGCGTATCTTGACTGGGAAAATTTACCATTTGAATCGTCACCGGAGGGACAACTTTAGATTCCAACTGAAACACACTATTCAGACTTTGTTAGTTTCTTTGTATCTTGTTTTCTCGTTTTGTCTTAACATCTTCGTTTTTTTTTCTCTTTTTTTTTTTAAATTTCATTTCTGATTCTGTAGCTGATGAGAAAGCGACCAGCTCCAGATAAAAAACATTGTATGAGTGAAATTGAGACGAACAAAATCATGATGCTGAACTAGAAATTCAACAATTTTCTACATAGAATAAATTCAAATACACAAAGTACACATCGAATTTCTCCTGTTATTTCGAAATATTTTCTAACTTTCATTTTCTTTAAGAAGGATGGTACAATAAATTCATTGGATTCCACAAATATTTTATTATTCTGAAATAATAAATAATTTATTTTGTTATCATAGCACATATTCCATGTGCGCTATATCTGTTTGTCCATGTATGCTATGTTCACACTTTTTTTAAATTTTAGCTTGTCGATTTTTATTAGTGTTGCTTTCTATCCTTTTCCTCTCACGTACATGTCTCTTGCTCTATACAGGTCTGAAACTAATCCGGTGAAGATTTTTCTCCATATTCATGTTCATCAAGTTGTTATCATAGTAGCTGCTATCATTCACATTGATACTGGTCTAGTGCGAATTTTGACGGCTGGAATTAGCCGGTCTGTTCTGTGCAAGTAAAATTAAGCAAGCAAGCAGTGTTGATCGCTTTTTCCCTCTTGTCCCCTCCATTTCCTCTGTTCTACCTTACAGTTTTTAATGCTTACATTTATATGGTATTTTTTGTGTAGTAATTTGACTTATGTTGTTTTAAAATTTTCCTTTCACTGATTCGCCCAATGCGTGGTTCATTTTTTGTTTTCAACAAGACATACCTCAATTTTTTTGTCGTTTCCATTCAGCTTATGTTAGTGAAATTGATTTTTGTAATTGTTGTAGAAGTCAAATACATTTTGCCACCACTCAATTATTTGTATTTAATGTTTTTTTTTTTTGATTATTGTTGCCTTTATTATAACTTTCTTTATTCTATTGTTTGAAAAGGGCTTTGAAAAAAAAATTTCCGGAATTTTCGCTTCTTAGAAAAAAGCAAAAGGTTCTGTTATATTTTCTAATTCTCAAATGTTTCATATAGTGTGAAATATAATGAAATAACTGATATTTGGTTACATTTTCCATACCTATATGCTGAAAAAAAGAAAGTGTATCAGGTATTATCAGACATTGTCAGTTCTGATTTGCAGATATGCACTGACCCTGATAATGAAGGTGGAGTGGTGACAACTGTAATTTCTGAAGAACAGTGTTTGTCACCTGATTGACGGAGGAAAGGAAGTGACAGACGGATTGTGTTACTTAAAAAAAATGATGCCCATCAAGTACATGATATACTTCGAAAAGGATTATGAATTTTAGTAGTGGTGGCAGTCACACGGGGAGGGCTTACCTCACTGACTCTCTCTGGGTTTTACCAACAATATTTCCCGCAAAAGAGATGAGCCGTTTGCTGGGTAGACGGGCTACTGTTTGTCCATGCACTCATTTGCAATGTTTCCGGCAAATATGCCACGGGAGGAATTGCATGCATCCAAAACTGGGGTGTGTTGGAAATATAACACTTAAATTGCGGGAAGTCCCACAGATGAAATGTCTAGGGCCACGCGGCCGTGAAAATCTAACAACTATCCATTAAAATTCCTCAGCCAGCTGGCTGGTAAAATTAGCGAAGGGCGCTGTGAAAATAGTCGTCCAAGGGTATATTTTGTTGACTATCTGTCCATTGATGGTTTTGCACTATCTTGATAGTTAGATTTTAAGCACCAAGAGTTTTAAGGCTTGTGCATTACTGCTATTAGGTTAATGGTATTTTGTTGTGGCGAAAAAAATATGAGTATTTTAAATGTAACATTACTTTTCAGATCTGTTACGGTTAAATTCCACTGTCAGATGGTATTCATTTTTATTCCTTTTTTATTAAGTCTAGTTTACCATTGATCGAGTAGGTGATAGACATAAATGGGGATATATATTTGCATCCTTTACGCTATCGTTGAAGTACTAATTATATTGTTGACTTAATCAGTTCGATTCATGATCATCTAAATATTGGAACATATCGTTTCTATCATTACCACTTAGGAGGTGGAAAGCTTAGTATGGAGAAAATTTAATCCCGAAATCGTTGAGAGTAAGAGTTTGCAACATTTTCGTCAACTTTAAGAGGAGCGTACTTCCAGATAAGAAATTTGTTTTACTGTTTACGACTTATCGACAAAGTTCCAATATTGTTATGCATTTATTATTCACATTGACACTATCCTTGTGTTATATAAATCGGATATCTTCATCAGACTTTAAAGATCCGTATCAAGTTTTGGGTGTATCACGCAGAGCTACTATCAAGGAAATCAAACATGCTTATAAAACATTGGCTAAAGAATGGTAGATTTCTTTTCCAATTTTACAAATTCTTTTTTCTTGTGTTGATATGCAAAAAAATAAACATGAAACATCCTCCTGACTATTAACCATGTTTTACAAATTTAATATATAGCTTCCGTATATAGTGATGTAATTTTCTGAGGATGGAGTTTATGCATTCGCTGTAAAGAATGATTTCAGGCACCCAGACAAAAGCGAGAAAGAGGATACACATGAGAAATTTATGGATATTACACGTGCTTACGAGGTTCAAGCTTATTTCATTTAGTATCGTGTCTTAAATCTGTTCAGAAACATGCTTACTGGGACTTGTTAGTGAATTTGCGTCCTGAATTTTTCCAGATCCTATCGGATCCACTGAAGAAGGAACGTTTCGATAAATTTGGTTCGTTTGACGATCCACCTCCCAGCCGTGCTTACACTCATCATCCATTCGATGATTCGGTAAATAATTTTTCAGTTTTTAAACAAGTTTATTGGGTCTTCATTAAAATTCAGGAATCACTCTGTTTCCATCTCTTTGTAATGTTTAACCAAATAAAACCATTTTTGCTTATTACTTTTCTACGTTTACTTCATTTTCAACCAAGTGTTTGCTTTAATTATAAAATTAAAAAGAAAATGAAAAATTTCTTTTGACCTGAAAATTTGAATAGATGTTTCTATTTAATGGCCAAAGCACAGTGTTGTAGTTTATCCATTTCAAGTTTGAACTAATCCATTTGAATCACAGTTGGAACTAAAATATTGTGCAATTTTAATCAACAGTGTAAAATGAAATGCTTTTTTAAGTCTAAGGTATATCTGTATTCCATAGTACTAAAACTACCACAATGGTATTTTTTTTTTTTTTAATTGAATTCTAGTTATCACAATTTTGTTTTCAGTTTATCTTCGGTTTTGGTGGTTTTGATAATGGCAACTCATTTTTCCAAAAGCATCGTATCTCCATGAGAATATTTTCTCATACAATGTTGGAACGTAGTTATTCTCAACCTATCATAATATTTGCATATTCGGGATATTGTCAACTTTGCTTCCGTTTAGAACCTATTTGGCAGAGTGTTGTCAATGATCTCGAACTACTTGGTGAGATTTATTTCTTAGTCTTTTTAAATTTTGTTGAATAAAGACTATTTTTCTGGTCATCCATCCAGGTTTTGTCTGCTTTTCTCCACGTATTTTCTACGCATAGTTTTACTGAACAAATTATACTTTTGTTTTCGGAATCAGATCGTGTTATTTAATGAAATTATTAATTTTGTTATTTATATTCATAAATATTTCAGGATATGGCATTGCTACAGTTAATGCAATCACTGATGGTAATTTATTAGAAAAAATGCGAATCTCACGACTGCCGTCGATTGTCGTGGTTGTTGAAGGACGAGTTATTCATTATCGAGGCTCAATGCAGTGTAAAATATTTAAATTATTCTTTTTTAAATTTGATTCAAAATACTTCGACAATGGAATTATTGATTACTTTTGTAGCACTTTCAACTAAGGCCGTCCGGGTATTTGCGCGTGATGTAATACCAAATACCTTCTTAATTAAAATAACGAATCATGATGGCTTACGACGTTTTATTGATCAGTGGCAATCTTCAAACAGAGTGAGTATACTTCATTTATTTATGTTCTTTCAATAACAAAATTTGCAACTGGGCATTAAATGATACAGTTCAAGATATAGCATCAGAAAAGTAGAACTGGTATATGGAATCTTTAATTTTCAATTCGACACAATTTTTTCATTGTCGCTTTCTGGAACTTAGGTCTCATTTTTTCAGATTTCTGTCATAATTTTTGGGAATAATGAGGATCCTCGAATTCGTTACATGCTTACTGCAATGAAATATGCAACTTTCGCACGTTTTGCATATATTTATCTGAGCGATCAAAGTACTGAAATTGTGAAAATGCGACAAGCTTTAGATATCAAATGTTTCAAATGCGAAAACATTCTGATTTTTAATGATTTTCCTCAGGTAAGTTAAAGTTTAAAAAAGTTTTATGTCTTATTGACAAAAAAGGCTTGAATGCAGCCTATTTGCTGTTAATGGTTTTAAGAATTATTTTTATTCCTAAAAAGTTGCTTATTGGACAAAATAACTGTTGTATTATTAAAGCAAGGACCAGTTGCACGTCTTTCGATTAGTAATGGTCAGCAATTTTCTGTCGATGCCATGGGAACATTTATTGAACAAAATAAACATCTCACTTTGCCAAGGGTAAAGATTTTGTGTTGAAACAATTTTTTTCCGTTTTTTGGCAATTACAGTTTGTAAATTCCTAATCTTGTTGATGACAAAAAACAGTGGATTACCTGGAAAGCAGTTGGAACAGTGGAAGATCAGCGTCGACTTTCACCAGTAGCATTTTACATGTACATGTATAGCCATATTCTGTTCGATTCATGATTATTGTAGATGATATATTGCAGCTTTCAAGTCAGTCTTATTTCGATGATCTTTGTCCGGTATCATCTCGAATTTTTCGAAGTTTCTGTGTTATTCTAACGGCTACAGATTCATCTAGTGATCTTCCACATATTTCATCGCTTCGCAGTTTTGTTCACAGTCATGGAGATGCTTTCAAGAAGGAAAGATTGCAGTTTGCATATGTGTATGTCAATAGACAAAAAGAATTTATTATGAGCTTCTTTGATGGATTGTCGCAAAGTGAACACTTTTCCTTACAGGTTAAATATTTCTTGGCAACACTTGACATGAGTAACTATACAAATATCCAGATTAATGCAATAATATTTTGGTTGGTTCGTCATGTGTTAAAGGACAACGGAGGAAATAACTTAAGATGTATTAAGTTAAGAATATGAATTCTTAGTATTTCGAAAGCTACAGGAACGAAAGCGTGGATTACTGATTCTTTGGCGTTATGATCAGAAGAAAGCTCGTTTTGCTTGGCTGAATGAAGGCTGGTATTTAAAAGAAAGCATTAGTGGAAGCAGTCTTGAACTGGAACTAGAGGCTTATGTAAAAGGAATCGCGAAGCTAGATTATCAAGCGACTCTTAAACCAGTGGTAATTATTTCTACATTCTGGTATTGTGAGATAGAAGTCTCATAAGCTGAGATTGATTCAAAAAAACCACATGAAACTGTTGTCTTTACTGTGATGATTCATTATATATCACTGGAGCCAACTTACTATTGGAAATGTTATACATTCTGCTCTTGGAACATTATTAAAGAATGGCAAAGTGTAGTAGAAACATTATTAGAGAAGAAATTTCGCATTGCAGTTAGATGAATATCAGCCATCATGGTTTACTCGTATTTCGCGTGCTGCTGTACGATTATTTGAAGCTACTTGGTTTAGTTTGACTAAGGAAGAAGCGTTACCATTGTTGAGTGCATTAGGAACATTACTGATCATATTTCTTATTGGTTATGGATTGAGTTATGCAAATACGTTGGAGGAAAAGTCTCACGCTTATGCGGCACAGGTTTGTTATACATCTAACGGGTATAACCCCCTCCCCCCCCAAAAAAAAAAAAAAAAAAAAAAAAAAATCCTCATTTAATGTTCAAAAAGCAATGAAAATTGGTCCCTAATCCAATTCTTCCCAGATCATATAGTTCGTTTATCAAGCTTTCTTGGAACAGAATTAGCTTTACATCTGCTTTAGGAAATAAGAAAAGATAACAAGTACAGTGTTGACGATGATCAGTGGCACCCTGAAGATCCACGTGTGGGAACCGACAGTAACAAACCGCGGGTGCTTAGAAAGCAACAAAGGTGTATTGTTGTTCTTTTCCTATCGAATAAACTAGACATTTCTCTTTTATTTTCTTATGACTTCCAGAATGTATTTTCTTTTATTTTTAGAGGATATTTAAGATTTTGTTGCTCGAAAATCTGAAGCAAAATCAGATGA
Organism: Setaria digitata; assembly: GCA_003640385.1. NCBI lineage: Eukaryota > Metazoa > Nematoda > Chromadorea > Rhabditida > Setariidae > Setaria > Setaria digitata. The sequence continues at coordinate 35,281 of RCAB01000106.1, forward strand.
ACCAATTTAGAGTTATTCAAATTTAATTATCTGAAAATATCATATTTATTCCAGAATAATGCGCGAAATGGAACCAATGATGCATGAATTAAAAGCAGAAACATATTTTGGGATGATCAGGCTTCTGAAGCCTGGCTGCCGATCGATTGTAGTTCTTGTTGATGAGCAGGCAAAGGATATTTTGCTACCACAATTTGCGAAGCATATTTGGCCGTTTAGAAAGTAAACCTTTGTAACCCATGACTTTGTCATTTTTAGCAAAGTGTATTTTTTCGAAAATCTCGGCTTGTTTTTTTAAGGATTTTATTATTTTGGTAGCTCACTTCGATTAACCTGACGGAATCGATGATAAAGTGATGTAGCTCATTTTTAGCAATAAAACGTTCTCATTTGGTTATTTAATGGTGGAAAAGAATCTTTCATGGTTTCGTAAACTTCTAGAGCATACATTACCAGCTGATAATGGACAGTCAGGTGATGGTTTATTAATATTAGTATGGTCTATTTCTTTCCAAACACATTTCTTTCATTTCTTTTACAATGCTTTTTTTATATCGTAAAATGCTATAGTTTCTTGTTCCTGCTTGCTCTGATTTCCCTTTGCAAAAGTATGATAGTTTGTCGGAAAAAAATATAATTACAATTGTAATTTCATCTTTCTAAAGAAAAAAAATATGTAAGTTCAGAAATTTTCTGCAGATGGATTGTCAATGTACGAACGTTTGAAAAATATCAATCCTCGTAAAACTCTGGGAACTGTGCTTGTACTTTGTGGTTGGAAATTATATTTCAACATGTATCATCCGATGCATACCCCACCTGGCAAAAAGCATTTCTTGGGTTTCGATGATGATGGTAAAGATCTTAGCAGTGAGGATTCCGATGTTGACAAAGCAACTCGAGAGGAGGTTAAAATAAAGTATTACGACGTAGCAGAAAACATTTTATTTTCAGTTGAACTTAATTTAACTATAAATTCGATGTCTTGATATCCCACTCTCTTGTGCTGTGCTAGTATAATTGGTAAGACTGAACTGTTTGCTGATTGCAGACCCAAACTCTGCGCAAAGGACAACATCTAAAATTAGAAGATGTGTTGAATGGTCTTCCGAATTGGTTGGATCGTCTAGTGGAAGGTTCTGTCAGACGTTATTATATACCTGAATGGCCTAACAATCTTCGATAACAAAGGATATGTTTTCCAACAATGTGTGAGAGATGTGCTTACTTTCCCGATTTTGCCATAGCTTTATTTCTGAGACTTTTTACTTGGAAATTAACTTTGAACTTACGCCATTCGTAATATTTCGCTCTGAAACTGTGAATTTATGCTGTGATAAAACATTTCGAAATTTAATCCTCTAAAATTAGTAGTTTTGAAAAGGTTGTCATTGTCTTTATATATTAAAATGTTAGCATAACTGCTTAGTTATTGGTTGGCAATAAATAAATCACATATTTAACTTAAATACTCGTTAATTTTATTAAATTTTTGCTAATGCATTTTTATATTTCGCTGACATTCGTTGAAGCATTTATTCGTGGTTGTCCAGAATCTTCTAGGAACTTCTGTTTGTCTGAAAGTTTCTCACTTCTGCTTAGATTCTGTGTCAGTCGTTGCTGTGAGTTTTAAAATGTTGATTTCTTGTCATTCTTCATATATGTATTGCATTAGGGAACTGTCCTCATGATGATTCAACAGTTTTTTGACGAATTGTTTTGTTTTCATTTTATGGTGGTTTGCTACTTTGCTTGTGTGTTTATTGTAAATTTATTGATCTTTTTCAAGACAAGAATTGAAACTGGTGCTTAACTATATACCTCCTTTAGTCTGTTTTCCCCACGATTATTACTCATACTAGTTTTTCCAAGTTAGCAAATATTCATACTGCGATAGAAATTGAAAGAATAATTGAAATAGTGTGCTTCATTTTCGAGAAATTCTTACAGTATACGTCCATATCGATGAAAGATTTTGTCCACCTTACAAATGTGATGAACTGTTAAATGTATTATTTTGTAAATTTATTTTCAACTATTTTAATACCTATTATTGGTAGAATATTGTCATTTGGGCAGGATTATCTTAATCGTTTTTCATAAAGACTAAAGGTTTTTCTTTTGCTATAAAATCTCTCTTTATTGACATATATTCCAGAGAAAAAGTTTCGAGGAATGCGGTGCCATTATGATATATTAGAGATTGATCGTAATGCCGATAATGATACAATTAAAAGGGCCTACCGGAAATTGGCTCTTAAATGGCATCCTGATAAGAATCCCTCGAATGTAGAAGAATGTAATAGGTAAAATTCCATGCATTTCGATGTTTGGAGAAATTAAAAGTCCATTGGAAGGGAATATCAGTTCGAAAATTTCAAGGTTAGTTCTGTTTTGGAGTTCTAAAATTTTCCATGTAAAATTTTTGTAGGCATTTTACGCTAGTACAGCAAGCGTACGATATTTTAAGTGATCCGCATGAAAGAGCTTGGTACGATCGACACAGAGAAAGCATCCTTAAAGGAGGCTAGTTTAAAATTTCTTTATGGAACTTTCTTCATTTCAGCTTCATTAACCCGCATAATTGTTGATACAGCGTGAGGAATAATATATAATTTAGAAGTTGGTCTTCAGACATAAAATGCTATTTTTAATTATAACAGTAAAATCTAGCTTAAATATCGGTTGATTATATGAAACCAGTTGTTGACTTTACATAGGCTGTATTAATGTATGTTTAACAATTGACTTATATAATTAAATGATATTTCCAAATCCGAATGCAAAAGGCTAATAAAGATAAAGATATTCTGATGTGTGAGTATGAGGTATATTTTGTCTTTCAAAAATTTCTTTATTCGGTGCTTTTTGAAGCATTTTGATTTCCGTTTTATTAAGACAGTCGCAACTTCAGTTCACCTAAAAGATTGCATACATAGCTTGAAAGGAAATTTAGAGTGGAAATATGTTCAGAGAACGATAAAGGCGTTTCCATGTTTCTTGAAGGAGCATTTGTTATTCAGGATTTGACGAACGTTATGAAGATAGCAGTCTCAATTTATTTCCATATTTTACAACAACTTGTTATTCCGGATATGGTCGCGAGCATAATGTAAGTTCCTGCACTGGAAATAAACTGCCCGTCGTGTTTACAGTATTTTCCAGTCATAAATTTTGTTGATAGAAAAAGATCGGAAAATGATGCAGTTATGAAATTCGGCAGCAAATTTTGAAAAAAAAAATGTTGAATGAACAGAGAGGTTTGATGTATTTTAATCAAAATGTTGCAGAATTTTTATGATGTATATAGACGAGTTTTCGAGACTTTAGCAGCCGAAGATTATGAGTTCCTGGATGGAAAGCCTCAGGCATATCCTAGCTTCGGTGATCAGAATAGCATCTATGACGATGTATGTCCAATTTCAATTTTATTTTATATTTTGGCGTTTATAATTTAGTTATAGTGTATAATTTACAGAGTTTTTTTAGTAATATATTAAAGGATTAAAAATAAAACTGGAATGTGCAGAAATGTTTGTTTCTTCCTGATATTTTACTGAAAATACCCATAGCAATCCGGATCGGTATTTTTTTTTTTTTTTTTTTATAGGTAGTTGGTCCTTTCTATGCATTCTGGGGAAGCTTCTGCACTGTCCGATCATTCGTATGGATGGACAAATTTGACATACGTGAAGCTCCAAATCGACGTGTTGTTAGAGCAATGGAGAAAGAAAATAAGAAATCAAGAGAGGCGGGTAGACGTGAAAGAAACGAAGAAATCAGAGTTATATATACTTTTTTGGAATAACAGTCTTTTAGAAAATGTAGCGCTGTGTGTTTAGATTAGTTATTCTATGGTTCATTTCTTTATAAATTTCACTTGGAACGGTCTTTTCAATGAAGCACATGTTATTTTTTTTTTTTTTTTTTACTTCACGACTCCAAGCATGAGTTCGTAAAAAAGTTTTTGTCTTATATCACTCTGTATTTGAGGCTTTGGTTGGATTCGTACGAAAACGAGATCCGCGAGCTCATTTTCATAAAAAAGAGCTAGAAAAGAAGCGGCTGGAGCAAGAAAGAAGGACAGAAGAAAATAGGAAACTAAGGATTTTAGAGCAGATAAGGTGAGTTTTTTTTTTTGGTCTGAAATTTTTCAGATTCCGGGGTCTAATTCACGTTAGAATTCAGCAGGACAAGAACAATCACTTAAGAATATTGACTATCTTTAGCATATTAACACACTGGTTGCTCATATTTCATGTTAGCAGAAAAAATGCATGCATTCATTAATTATATTTTTCCCTATTATCTGTATATTTTTATTTTCAAGTCAAGCTGGTGAATATAAAGAATCAGAAGAGGTACGACAATCACAGCTTGAAAATTTACGTGAAATTGAAGAGGCTTTGGCTGCCGAATTTGGAAGCAGTAATGATGAGAGTGAAATGGAACATAATGAAGAGTCGGACTTTTATTGCGTGTTCTGTGAGAAAGTGTTCAAAACTGAGTAAATGATTAGATTATAATATGTTTTTCTGTAATATAGTTTGTCACATACAGTTAATGTCTAGAGGCTGTTTTTTTTCTTTTTTAAATTTTATATTTTCTATAATAACAGCATTCATTATAGGAAAGCAATGAGCAACCACAAGAAATCGAAGAAACACAGGGATACGGTTGCTCTCTTGAAACAACATATAGAGGTATCCAATTATGAAACACTTTTAGTGCATTATGTTGTAAAGGATTGATGAACATATTGTTGTCGGTACTATGTTTTGATTAAAATTGAAATTATGTAATAAGATATATATGAGACTGAGTTAAAACCTCTGTTGTCAGAGTTCACTTACTTTATTTTGAAGGGTGATGATGCTTGTTTACTAATGACTGATGAGAAAGTTGAGATTGAGGAAACAGAAACAGTCATAAGGAAGTCAAGGAGGCAGAAACGAAGAGATCGAAAAAAAGATGGGTTTGACTCGGATAACGACTACGATGAGGATAAGTTGGAATCTTTCTTATCTTCTCTTTTCTTTGTTCTTCCTCTATCTAGTTCAGTAATTTTATCTTCTACTTCTCGTACAATTTTCGTTTGATTTTAAATTAGCATCATTTCAGGAGAGGACCAAGCTCGACGAAAAATGAAACGGATGAAATGTTTGTTGAAAGTAGTACTGCTTATCGTGGCAAGCAATATGATGCAAACGCTGATGAGACAAATATATTTATGCAAATACTGAAAAAAGCTTCGGAAATACCACAATCAAACAAAAGTAATACGATGGGCTTAATATATGATTGATTGTTATAAGGATAAGGGGTGTACTTTCTTCACCCTTTTCTACTATTTTATTGCTCCTTTTTACTTTGCTATTTTCATGATTTGAAACTGAGGCATAACGTACGGCTGTTTAATGGTTAAGTCATGCGGTAAGATCATATGTTTATGGACGCTAGATAAAATGGAATATCTAGGAAAACTTCCGACTTCAGGTTTTTGATTTAGTTTACAGACTGAAATATTTTGTGGTTCTTTAAAGAGTGATAAGAATGATTTCAGCGCGGAGACGTAAAGAAAGGGGAGAAACTACTAAAAGCACAACGAATGGAACAGGTCCAAAAAATGATACTTGCAATCGTTGTGGTGAATTTTTCGAATCGCGAACAAAATTATTTGCTCATTTAAGGGAATCTGGACATGAGACATCGAAAACGCCTCTTGCTACAGCCTCAAAAGTTAAAAATAAAATTAGGAAAAAATGAAGCTTGGAAGTAATCGTTTCGTTTCCAGCATTATTGTGAGTGTATCAGATGGTTTAAAATAAATTTTTTTTTTTCGGAGCTGTGCTGAATCTGGAATATTTGCTTTAAGCTCTGGTTCTTTTAGTCATGCAGTCCAGTTCCTTTTTACTGTAATTTTAAAAGTGTTTCAAATACTGTTTCACACATAATTTTAAAAGGGCGCAACATACAAAAGTGAATTCTCTTGCCTATTCATTTTGTTTCCAGATCAAAATGACATTCTGCGAGTGGGTGCGATGCAGTGTCCCCACTTCCCACTTTTGTAGAGTAAACCTTTTTATGCATTAATGTTTTGTGTGGTGTCGGTAAGATATCTGGTCAAGAAAAAAACTTTTTGTTTTGTCTGGAAAGATGGAACTCGGGGCACTGTAGCAGGGAAGAAGGAAAAAAGTTTAAAAGATAGGTATTTCTGCAACGATACTTTGCAAAGCTTCTTTGACCACTCATGAAGATATTGTTCGCCAGTTTAAAATGGCCTTAGAGTAATTCATGATTTAATTACATTAAATTATGCATGGAACGTTTCTCCTTTTCTGATGGAATAATCTGTAAAGCATGTTTTTGGAGGACTCATAATGAAAAAGTTGATTAAAAAGTTTGGAAAANTGTTGGAAAAGGAAAAAAAAAACGAGTTGAATCTCTGATCAATAATCATACCTTTAGTTTATGGATTNAAAGTTTGGAAAAGGAAAAAAAAACGAGTTGAATCTCTGATCAATAATCATACCTTTAGTTTATGGATTTGAGGGATTTTGTCTTCGAATTCTATGACTTAGCCAAGGGTTTGGACCGTGTGAGGAGTCGATAATTGTACATTTGTTTACTTCTTCATCAGATTTCAAATTTTACAATGGTTCGCCTATTTAATTCACCCAAATCAATCGATTGATGCCTATCAATCGTTCGTCTCTCTTTAAAGAATTTTTCGTTGAGTAGTATGCCTTCTTCTTGTATTGTATCAAATGACCTAGTAATAGTCGTAATTAGTTAATTTTAATGATTTATTTGTCATAAGTTGAAGAAAATTATATTCTTTTTCCTTCTCTTTTTGTTCCTCCAATTTTTCTCTTTTTCTTTAATTAGAATTGAATCGGCTGATAAGAACTTACCTATTTTTCAGCTGATCATAGTAAGATTTCATTTCATCTGTAACTTCTAAATTTTCCTGAAAAAAATCATGCGGAAGGATGAAATGAAAAAAGAAGAAGAAATTAAAAGAAGGATTTGATTTATCGGATTACCTGCAGGGAATAGCCAATGCGTTTCTTCAATGAGCAGCGACCTTTGAAAAGAATCGACGATCGCCTTGAAAGTAACTGATTTTCTTCAGCAGCTGCCGATATTAGGTTATCGAGATCTCTCAGCACACTCTTCAACTGCCGAGGTGATGCCTGGAAGTGATGTTGACTGAAGGATATCGGTAATAAGTAAAGTTAGAAAAAAATTTCAACTTTAACTTTGGCTGTGTAACAAACACTATAAGTGTAACATACTAGAGCCTAGAATGATATTTAGAATAATGAAGTCATTTTCTCAAAGCTAGGAAAAATTCCACATTTGATGGATTTACATTTAATTCATTGGCAACAATTTCAAGCAATTTCGACACTTTCATACTTTTACCACCGAACCAAATATGTACATCACGAGCTCCTTGTAATTTCCGTCCCAAATAGTGAATCTAAAATTTGAAATTTAACTTTCATATATTTATCAGAAACGATAATTACAAATAGTAGTATTAGTGCCAATTGAATATTGCATTTGTCAGATTTCCTCTCTCCCCAAAGAAGCTTAAAGAAGATGGTATGCCAATATTACTATAGTTAATAAATTTTAGTGATAAGATGATATGAATCTTGAATAATGAATGATTAGTTGGTGGCAATTATTTCTAACAATAATAGCAACAGTTTATTTTCATGATTTTCAGTCTCATGACTATTTAATTTTGAATTTACGAAGAAGTGTTTGGAAAGCAATGACTTACCGTTCTCAAATAGCTACTTACAATAGAAAATGTGGTTGTCATCAAGATCATACCCCATACCAAATAACAAATCATAGCAATTAAGCGTAATGGATCATCTGCTGTTGGAAATTTATCACCAAATCCAACTGTAGCAAAACTGATTATGCTAAAATTTGATAATCACAAAGGAATATTGCTAAACTGTTAAATGATAAATTTGTTGGATTGATCGGTGTAAAGCATATTTCTGACTACCTGAAATAAATGTCATCCATCGAGAAACCTCTTCCCTTCTGATAAAATAGTATTGAACCGAAGGCGAATGTTATCAGGAATAAAATTATAACTGTCGGTAGTGGCATTTTAGCATTTTCACACGGTCGCCAGCGCATTTCCTAAACAAGTTCCAAGTTTGTGTCGGAGATGATATCGCTATAACTAGCTATAACTTTTCAATTTGATGAATAAAGGAAGCTCTGCAGCTATTCTTCTCTCGGACGCCATCTATTTTTGCAGTCTTACAGTTGGCAGAAAATCCAGGATTCAGAGGAAAAGGAAAGTAACTGACCTTACCAAGACAGACTAGGGCCATCCAGTAACTTTTCGTCAAGTACTTTCCTAGATTCGCCAATGTTAACAGAGTCATTGGGATGCCAAATATTGAAAAGGCTATGCAGAATAATTGTGCTGCTGGCGTTGATGGGGTTATATTGCCATAACCTGTAATTGATTATAATCATTATAGGAAAGTGTGGGATTTCCAGACTTAACTAACTAGTTAGAATCAAGCAACAACATTCGATATTCAGACTTTTCTCTCTCGCTACTATAAGAAACTTAGGAAACCTATTGTAGCAATAGTAGTGAACGAGAAGAGAATAATATCAGTGAAGTTCTCTTTGGCTAAGCCATCATCCAACACGACAAACATGGCTGAACCGAACAAAATATATGCAATGAGCAATATAATAACAAGCATTTGAGGTACCACTACCCGTAAAACCTGGAAATTTTACTTTTTTTCTTCTGAGATTTAAATTATATTGAATTTTATCAGTTTCATCAAATGAATAAAAAATTAAAAATTTTAGAAAACGAGTTTTATAATGGGTATTTGATAAACTTTTGATCTTTGATGAACAAGTTTGACATAATAGATAATTGATATATTTTTAACTTTCAAAGATAATTCTATAAACGAAAAGTGGATGAAACGACAACAGAACCGATTTAAGCAATTAGTCATTCACTACGAATAATAAATAATATCTTTGTAATCTTTTGATAGTAAAATGATTCGGTATTCAAACAATTTAATAAACAAACAAATTAAATTGGAATTGCAAAAAGTGACTGATCAAGCGAAAATGTAGCGAATATATCTAATTATTAGATTTAAAACTTAGCTTGCTACGTTTGAAATTTAAAAGTTTTGAAATCTACAAAGGATGTGGCACATAATATAGAAAAAGGGCCAAAAACAATATGATAGTTGGGTTGTAAGTTTCCACCTTTTAAATTATGTTTGAATAAAACTTTGCGGAAATTTTAAGAATTTCAAATTTTCAATCATATTCTTAGCTTGCCAACAATTTCGAAATTCAGATTAGAAATTGAAAAGAAAACAGTGAATTGAGAGCGAACAGTAACAAGAAGCTAACTAAAAATAATTGATGAAACAAACCGTGGAACCCCAGAAATCGAATTTGAAATTGCATAAATTCATTACTCCTTTCTTTCTTTAAATTAATTTAATTCCATGAGCAGCCTATTCTGTTCCTTTATGTTTGATTTAGAAGTGAAATAACCTGTGACATCCTAAAATTTTTACAAAGATTACATCGTTCCAATCTCCTTAAAACTTAAAAATCTAATTTAATATAATGCGAAATATAATTACTTCTACTTACATATTACATATTATATTACATCTATTTACATATTATTTATATTATTTACATGTTAATGATTATATGTGGTATTGAAAAGTTTTCCTATATAAATAATATATATATATATACATTTATTGAAATACCAATTTTTTTATAATCATTTTTGCATCTTTCAAAAGATGATTTTGCTGATAATCAAGCATTCTTGAATCTAATTATCGTGCAATAGTTTAACATAAACATGCACTATATATAAACATTTTTTAATTAAATTTAAAGCTCTATTCTCAATTCAAAATATAAAAATTTACACAATCAAATAAATATTTAAAATTTTTAGTCGTATTTAGATTATTAAAATTTATATAAATAAATGAATTTCAAGTAATTGAAAATAACAAAAAAAAAAAAAGGCTGAATGAGAAGGTAAAAGGATCAATTTTAGAGTAACGTTGGTTTGAGTTTTTTCAATGGATCGACAGAGAAATGTTCATCGTTTCGAAAACAGGTTAGTGAAGTGAAGTGGCAGTGGGTTGAAAGTTAAGAAAAAAAATGCCTCTGCGACGACTCTTTTTATATTTCACATTTTATTTCTATCAGCTGATCGCTGACATGACTCACTGTCATTTGAAAGGCAAATTATTATGATATTATCAGTCATTTAATAAAGCATATTTATAATGATACTTTTTTTTTAACGTTTTGTCACAACGAAAGTTATCGCAAAAATTCTGTGCAATTATTTTTAGTTATTAATGTAAGTTTTTTGAATTGATAATTTAAAAGTGTTCAATTGTTCTTTATAAAAATTTCGACAGGTATTTTAGAATTAAACTTCACTGCATTTAATAGTTAAATGTTAACAACAGACTTTTCTTTGGTTGAAATAAATTTAGTTGTTCAATTAAAATCAGGAAAAGTTAAAACTTAACATGTCAATTCAAATAAGTTTTGTTATTTGAACTGACGTGTTTAGTTGTTGTTCATAAAAGTTTGTTATTTTAAAAAATTTCATTCAGTCATTTAATGATACAACATTATCATTTGAACTAGCATATTTATTTGCTGTTTGTCGTTTTTTAAACCTTAAATATTCAAATAAATTCATTTCATATCGTAAAAAGTAAATTATTTCAATATTTTATACATCTCTTATTCCTAGCATATTTTGTGAAAATTAATCAATTGTAATTAATCACTGTTTTATTATCTGAACTCTTTTTCATTTCTGCTCTAATAATAATTGCATTTGCTGAAAACTAAGTGTTTTTTTTATCTAAAAAAAAAAAAAAGCAAATATTAAAATTTGACTACCTGATGTTATTTTATAGTATAAGTAGAATAGCGCAAAATTTTGAAAACATTTCCTAAAAAATCATTACTATTATTCGACTCATTTATTCTCATTGTTTATATCGAATACTTTCTGAATAACCGGAAAAGGAAATCTATCATGAAGTAATTTGCCTAGGTTTAAAATTGGTCAGAATATTAAGTGGAAGTGGAAAAAGAAATTAAAATCAAACTTTAACTTGTAATTTTTCTCTTCAGCTCCCCCAAATTTATATCATCAAATAAATTTTTGCTTTGCCTTCGTCAACTTTCTTTTTTTTCTATTCCAAAATTTACAAATAACTTGGCCAAATAAATGGTATGAATGGTATAATAAATACATTTCAGTGCTACTTTTCCCCGTATTCTTCTTCAGTGGTGATAATTCTTCCTTAATGGTTAAATTAATTATTGCGCAGATTTAAAATTTTTTTTTAATTTGGTTGGATTTAATTCTTGTTTAATGAGATAATATTTAGTTAATGCATCGATTATTCTTCCTGAATTAATATTTCCATGGTAAGTATCTTAATGGCATGATTCAATAGTTAAAAAGTTTATCTACAGTGTTAAAAAATAGAATAGTAAACATGTGTAAAATTATTGTCAATCATGATATTTGTCTCTTATTACTATTTATTTGCGCGAAGTTAAAATTCTGACTGGGAAATTGTTGAAATGTGAAATATGAAACACTTTAATAATAATTCTTTTATGAAATTTTGTCCATGCAACAGTTTTTAAACAAATAAAACTAGATTTGAAACTATTTCTGACAAACAAACCAAATTTGAAATTATACGTGACAAACAAATAAACTAAATTTGGAATTTATTGTAGATAATGATAATAATGTTTCTAAAAAAAATCAAAAAATACTTGGAGAAATTATAGAAAAGTTAAGTTTAATTTGATTTGTTAAACGAAGTTAGCTCTCTATTTTTCTATTTGCCATATGCCTTCATCAAGCTTTTCAGGGAGAACTATTCCTCTTCTGTTATTTGCAATATGGAAACTACTAACCTTCAGTAATTGTGGAATTGATGAAGGATTAAAATTTAACTTCAAAGTGTCACCAAGTGGACTACATTTCTAATAATAACCAGAATTTATAGAGTATTGAATAACTATTTTGATGAAATAGTTGAATCATGAACTCGAAAAATAAAATCGTTTGAAAAGACGACGACAATTAACTTGCGGAACTAATCAGTATTATAAATGAGAATTTATGGAAGCTTAATGAATAGAAGTTTAACTAAAAAAGCTTAACTACTAGAAGTTGAATCTTGCATATCACTTAAGTTGAGAAAAATAAAAAAGGTAAAAAAAATAAAAGGCAAAAAATTACATTTTAATAAATTTTGTGCATAATCAATGGAAGCGGAAGAGAAAAATGAGTGATAAGAATTAGTAAGTATAAATGGGCATACAATGTATGCTTTTTAATAAAATATTTTGATTATTTTATCGCTGTTGTTGATTTTAGGAAACTAAGTGTAACTACAATTTGTAAGGATAGGAAAAACCTGGAACTCTTGCGCCGCATTTAAATAATAGCGAATTGTGTGTATCTAGCTATGGCCTCAAGATAGAAGAGCAAAGAAACAAAGAAGAAATAAGCTCCAGAAATTTTGGCTAACTTCCTTTACTTTGCTTATTTGGATACTTTATACTTTCATTATAAAGCGTAAGTTTGGAAATGCTCATTTACTTTGCATAAAAAAAATTTAAATTTATATTAAATTTATTAAAATTTATATTATAAAGAAACCCAACTAAAATGATAGTAACGAATTTATTCACCTTATTCTATCTTGTTGTCAATATCCACTGCATGGTTTTATTTTCTTTTATCGCAATTTCAGTAGCAGCTAAGTAAAAGAGAATTTGCTTAGTTTAATTCGTAATTTTATATGGAATAAATCTAACGAATAGCATAGATTTGAAATCAGATGAAAGCTTTGAATAGGCTATTCAAATCCTGCTAATTTTGAATCATCTAGATTAAATTTGACCAATCAAGGAAATTTTAGATATCGGACCGTTTTAACGCATTTTAGTAAAATGGCACTGGAGAATTTGGTTTTCAAAGAACTTTTTTCACAGGTACTGGCATCGAATTCCTTTCTTCCTGTCATTCTGAATTTAAAACTCGTGTAAATCAGAAGTTACGTCCTTGATATCATTGTTTTTGATGGTACGTCCCCAAGTCAATTTCCAGTAAACGGAGTCAGAAGATAAGGCTTTCGTCTCTATTCGCTTTTATTGCCATTTCTCACTGCAGTTTTTTAGACGTCATTAACATCTTGACATTTCATTTGTTCACTATTTCCATTTCTAATGCTCATATATGATTAATTCAGCTACGCTCTGAAGAGATGATAATCCCTAAATTCGTTTTTTTTTTTTTTTTTTTTTTTTTTTTTAAATTACAGCAATCCTTCTGCATCACTGCAAGCGAATCAATCTTGATAAACAGCAGGTGAAAATGTAAATGAATTTTCGAACTTTGAATTGCAAAAATAGAACCCTGCCATACTGCTATCACAATAAAAGGAATTAACAGATAACTAGATAATGTCATTCTCAATATCATTCACCGCATTCTAAAACAAGATGCATAAGTCATATAAAATTCACAATTTATTTCACTCCTTTTCTCTATGGAATGTAGGTCTCAACGGACTGAAAAAGATGTTTCACGACACTAAGATGCTATGATGATGGCATTAGCATTCTGAAATAAGCAGGATATGCAGCTTAAATGAAGCAAATAATAACTATTTGTATCTTCGTCAGCCAAATTTTTTTTTCACCTTTTTGTCAGATTCGAGTCTATTTTCTTCGTCTCCAATAATTTCTTACAGAAATGGTATCTTTAAATAACCAATGAAATTCCAAGATCTCCAGAACTTGAATACAATTTCAAATAAAAATGAATTAAGAATAAGAACATTCCATTTGTCCAGGAAAACTGATTAACATGAAATTTGTATACAGCTAGCTACAGCATAACACTTTTGCAATTTTTGTTCCTTATTCCATAATAATAAGCTTCGAGATAAAATCACAAAATTAATTCCCGGGACGAACCTCGAAAACTTCGTGCAAATTAAAATACATGATCCACTATCTTCCATGTCACACGTAAAACACACGAATCTGCGATCTGCTCACTAGCAAATTATCATCGTAAAAGCTAGTCTCGATCACCACATTGCCACTGCAAATGTTCTGGCTCAAATTTCATAAACTGAGGAAAGAATTTAATCAAAATTTGTTCAATCTTGAAATTAGATGAAAGTAAAACAGTTGATATGATAAATTCTACGATAAATCACGATAAAATACGATAAATAGTGAAGGAGAAGTGCATATGTATGGAATATACAAGGCAAACGAAAATAATGCTCAGTCACTCATTGCAGCACGCAGTTCTCTGGTGATAATATTGCAAAGGAATAATGATAACATGGCCAAGGAATAACATTTCAGGAGGAGATAAGTACTCAAGAAATTATGATGGAACGGTTGAAATCCAAAGTAAAAATGGGAAAAAGTTTCTTCTAGCTCTGTAAGCTTACGTTTCAGCTTTGAAAAGAAAAAAAAAAAAACTAAAAGATAATAACACATTTACCTTAATAATGATGCAGGCAGCATTTGTGCTTCGGGTGCAGCTTCAATTAGATTCTGCCATGTATTGGTTGACTGTGGAATCACAAAGCCAAAATCAAAGAACCATTCTATAATTTAATGGAAAAATTGAAAATAACAATAAAAAGAACTAACATATTCAATAACGCCAAAAGATTTAGCGATATGCAAATCAAACTGTGAGTAGATCTAAATCTGGACGCAAGAAATTCCTGTTTTTTTTCGTCATGTAACAAACTAAAGAAATTCAAAATCTCCTGTACGTTATTTCAAAATATTTTTTATTAAAAGTACCTTCAATAATGTCGCCTTTTAGAAAAACACGTTGTTCTAGGCGAAATTTATTTATTTTTTCAGCCGAAGTAAAATTTATTTCACGCGACACTGCCCGGCATTTTAAAATACTTTTTGGTACACGAGCTGAAATATATCACTAACAAAAACATTAATTAAAAATAAAAAAGGACACAGTAATATACACTTTCACGTAGAATATCCTATAATTATTGAAGTTGACTAATCTATGCTTCAATTATTATTATTTATTTATTTTTTTGAAACAGCACGTCAGAGTGCACTGGAAGAGAAACAGTTCAACAAAGTAGGCAACTTACATGCTAATATTGAGCCCATTTTTTTTCTTAACTAGTCACTGTTAGTAAAACCAACTTCTGCGTAACATTAGTACTAAAAAAAAAAGAAAAAACTCGAATAATGAATTAATTAACACGTGTTACAGGACAATACCACAAACATGAAGTGAATAACTTAATATTTTGTCTATTGAAAATTGATGGTACACACATACCTTATAATCACACATATCTATATATTTAACTTAAAATTTTATAATGAATGATATCACGGACGTTATCAACTATAAATGCTAGAATGTAATTTTTACGAGTTAATCCGAGTGATAATCAGTTATTTTTATTTAATTAAAATTAGAATATTTTATCCGAAAATCTAGGTGATATAACGCTATATATGTATATGGCGTTATATCACCTAGAATTATATAAATATAATTTTTATATATATATATATATATAGAAATTTACTTAAAATTTACTTATATATATATATAAGTAAATTATATATATATATATATATATATATATATAAAAATTTACTTAAAATTTACTTATATATATATAAGTAAATTATATATATATATATATATAATAAATAATTATATATATATAGACTACCCTATGAAATTAAACCTCTTATTTGCACAGGGATGTTTCAAATTAAAAGATGGTCAACAAACCTTCATGCTCCTTCCCAGGTAAAGCAAGATCTTCATAACTTTGCCATAACACTTTACCACTTTCCGCATCCCGCAAATTCATCCAGTTCCTATAAATTTCTATGTCGACAACATTTATCCAATAGCGATATTATTACAATTACACCAATCTTTAAGTAATCTCCATCCATAAACCTCGAATTACTAGTTATACTATCATTTCCCTCATGCATTTCAAAAAAAAAAAAAAAAAAAAGATATGTAAAAGTATTTAAGTATTCAAAACATTTGGGAAAAAATTGATAGGATGACTAAACTGCCAACTAAATAAGTGAAACATAACGAAACACATACAGCTTGAATCCTTCTAGAATTTGCTGAGCCCGAGACATAATGCCATATGATACAGCAGCATGAAGCACGTTCGTCACCAGACTACCTGAATTGAAGAATTCATCCTGAAAATAAAATTTTCACTTAAAATCAAAAGGAAAATCTAACAATTACGAATTTTTTGACATTTTAAAATATCGATTTTTTCCAGCAAAAAATCTACTGATAAACACATTAACGTGAAAAGAAAAGTATAACTCTTTATTCTCATTAAATTCAATCGAGTGAATACACAGAAGAGAATGAAAGAAATACTGCCGCTTCCTTAATGATTCTTAACAGTTTAATCCATGAAAAATTTCATAATATATGGTGATGAGGTAAATAGCTATTTAAGCAGTCTAGTGGCATGTGAGGAATAAGGGAAGACTGAATTAAATATGTGATGATATCTTGCAAATTATAGCTTTAAATCTTTGCTTAATTCGTATTTAATTCAACCAGACGATAGAAATTCTTGTGAAGCGGAAGAGTAGAAAATGATAAATCGATTTAAATTTGCGGTGTTGCTTATGAATCAAGTCGTCATACTTCTACCGAAGATTTCACACTAAAAGTACGCCATGAAACCATACACTAGGATATGATAATCAACTGAGTGGAGGGAAAAATGATGGAGATGGGAAGGGACAAAGTTCAGATACTCTTGAAACTACTTTAAAGCATCGATGATATTCAAGAACTATTTTCAAAGAGTTGGCCTAAAAGATTCGGTTGCTAAGCAACAAAGCCTGGACTACCACCATCCCATACGATTCATCGATTCAACCCATGCCGTGGTCATCGAAAGAAGCTAATATGGACAATATTAGCTTCTTTCGATGACAGAAGCTAACATCATAACCATTTTAGGGATGCAAAAAAAGGGCTATGACAGAATTGAGCAGTGTCAGTCCGGTTAGAAAAGCAATTTAAGAATTTGAAATAAAATTTGTAATCGATAACTTGGAATACAGACGTGATAAAGTAATAACAAGCAGGATATATACGCTGCTGAAACATCTTTTATCAGTTATCGCAATATTCTTTTCTCATACAAGAGGAAGAAAAAAGAAAAACAAGAAAATGAATTTCACAAAGATTTACAATTAAGTAACAAAAAAGAAAATAAATCTTGAAACTTGAAATTTCACAGTACGGTCATCAGGAAGCTGCATTAGCTGCATTACATATGTGTAAAGATAGTCTTAATTAGATTTGTGTTAATCCGGAAAGGTCTTAGGTGGTTAGCTTCGTTTATCCCTCTAGTCTCTTGATGATAATGAACGAAGAGGGTTTGTTTATTTATGTGTAATCGCAGTCTTTAAGACAGATGTTTTCAAATGCATGAAGTGCTTGGTGGAAAGGGTGAGAGGAGTGGAATAACTAATGTTTCAAACGTGACATGTTGATTAGCTTTATACATTATAATAAGCAACTTTTCAGTAAATGATGGGATCAGTTCAGAGCCAGGAAGAAAGCAATACGTCCAGTGATCTTCCAAAGGTGTTTTACCAGGAAAAGATTTTCTTCGTAATCCTAAACTGCGTCACTTTTTTTCAAGTTGTTTGTAGAAATTTTGCCAACGTCATCTCATGAACTTTTACTATTGATGTAGGAAATAAAAGTGTATTGAGTGTATAATTTTACAATTCATTTTTAGGAGTATTTCACTATGTTTTGTACCTTTGCAAACCCAAAGTTCTAGTGTTAAGCTGATTTGTAGTAGTGTGCTATCAGCTATGCAAAAAGCTTGTTACTTGTACAGCATCCTTCATAAATATTTTCTGGAGTTGGTTTTCTCCTTTCGCTTCATGAATTCAGTTCCAGATGATAAGGATTGAACGAAGTGAAATACCAGAAGAATATAAAACAGTTCAAGTTTCAAGCGATGTTGTCGAACGGTTTCTAAATTTGGAAAGTTCGAAAAGCGATACTCCCAGCGATTTGAAGTTAGTTTGTCTTGTTTTTATTTCCGTTATTTGGGGAATTTTAAGGTTTCAGTTTGATGACAGGATTTCTAATTTATCACTTTAAAGTCGTTACTTAAACCACTTTAATGTTCTAGAAATCAGTTGGCGCAAGAACGGGAACTGAATCTCAAGCTGCGTGAACAAATAAGTAAACTTGCAGAACCGAGCTTACCGACTCAGAAAGATTCAGCTGGTCAGTTCCGCTTATTTTCCCTTTCATTTAAAAAATTGTGTTATCGTACAAATAGATTCCTGGCATAGAACGAGCCCCAATTGATTATATTTTAGATTAGATTCAGTAAATAGTATTTTTGAACATGGACACTTCGACAGTACCTAACATTTATAAGCACTATGTTTTTGTTCCTTTGTAACCGTAAGGGACTGTTCGGCAGAGAAAAAGGGAAATGTAGAAAATTCGTAGTATATTTGATATCATGAAATCCGATGTTTTTCTTTTTTAGCAGAAAGTATCTCGATAGGTGAATTACAAGCGCGGAAGGATGCATTTGATGAAACACTGGAACGTGTTGAAAAACAATACTTCTCTTATCGTCCAGAAAATGCTTGTAAAGTGATTGAGATTGTAAGTTATTAGTATGACCCAGATAACTCAATCTCGACTTTCGTGTGTGCCTTAACGATCGATCTTTTAGAAGGGATACAAATAAAGATGATCATGGGTTGATTTTTTGTAATTAATACTATTTTTCTTTGTAATGCATGCAGACTGAAGTGATAAAAGTATGAGGTTTGAAGACTGTTTAGTATTTTTTTTTTCAGGATTTAATGGAATGCATTAAGCAAAATAAAAACAAGGTGCTGAATTGTGGATCGTTCGCTTCTGACTTGACGAAATGTGCTAGTGATTTCCGAGAAAAAGTTTTGAAGGAAGTACCGCATTTGTAATATAAATTAATTTAAAAAAATTGATTTTGTGTTCAAGTTTGCATATCCGGTAGGTTAATTCCTTTCTACGTATGTTAACTGTCCTTTCTGATCTTCCACTTCTATTTTTATTAAATTTAAGATTCTAGGCTAAGTCGTTTCCACGTATGTTTTCATTCAACTAAAAAACTGGAAATTTTTAATTGTACAAAGTTAAGGCTTACTTAGTTGTGCCACTTTTAGACAGATATTTATGAAAAATATCACCTTTTTGATAAAATCTTATGTTTATTTGTTTTGTTCCTACGAAATATTTCTATATATCAAGATATGCACTACTTTGTTTTCCGTACCATATGTTCACTATTAAATGTCAGATAAGTAAAAAGCGAAATCCGCACGAGGTATCGGTATTCATAGCTCAGTAAAGATATTTTAAGTTCTTTGAAGGTTTAGTAAAATGCTTCTACAGAATTTCATTAGTGCAGTTGGTTTGCTTCTACAAAACTTCATTAGTTCAGTTGATTATCTATGGCTACCGTTGTACTGTTAATTCTTTTAACCGCCTTATTAGATGAATTGAGATGTTAGCTGTAATTGAATTTATATGCAGCTTCGTAGGATCTTACTATGTTTGATATGTTTTGCTGTCTTGCTTCTTTTTTAGTCTTGTGTTTTATTTCTTTTTTACATATTAATAAATTGCTCAGTGTTTTGAAGCCTAAGACACATCCTAATGAGTCCGTCGTCAAAGTATTATTTCAAGTTTTTTTTTTCTTTTTGCAGTGAAAAGTCTAAAGAAATTTGATGTAGGGTAGGATTACATCCATTATTAGATATATAAAAATTATAGACAGCGGATAAATTAAAACAAATAGGTTTGATCACTCTAGGCATACTTGATTATCATACCTGACATCATCATGTCTTTATCATTTTTTAGGTTTGGTAATGAATCGACGAAAGGGGGTGTTCATGCTTGCTCATTTTGAAAATTTATGAGGAATGCGATGCAGCTACAGCAGAATTATTGTGACATTGATTATATTTCTTCTCATATTTATCTTGTGGGAATTTCACGACGAGAGACGATATCAGCAGGTTTTGGAATATCATGTCTCTTCAGGCGATGGAGGAAAATTGGGAAGTGGCAGAAATTGTACGATAGATACATGTCTCTATTTGTTGCCTTGTTCACTTCATGATAATCAGCTAACTGTTTTTATTGAACCGTTCGTACGAGTTATCGATGAGGTAAATTATTTTTTTGAGTGTTTCTTAAAAGAAAGGAGAGAAAAGTTAACTGCTAAAGAGCTATAGTCGAATAATGAGGGCATTGTAATTCTAACGAAATAGACTGCTACATATTCGTTGAGATAATCCACATTTTGTAAATATTTCACGCCTGGACAAAGTACTGCAGTGTTTCAGAATGGCAAGGATATCACGCCGTCACCTTCAAAAGAATATTTGGAATTACGTTCAGTCATTGAACGATCTAGGTATAGAGTGGATGCAATTGAAGATGCTTGCCTTGTTGTACCTGGATTTGATACCCTTAATATATATCGTTTCGACGATAACAAATCGTCTTTTTGGAAAAATCTCAATGCAGGTGCACGCCTAAGCAATCATAATGTACTTATATTTGCATTTGCTGGTGCAAATCTTCTTGATATTAACGCTATTATTGCCAGGTTGGTACTACCTGTACTATACGGAGGTGAAACACAAGTGGTGATTTTCATATATTCAGTACACTTCGCTCTTTAATTCTCTACTTTTTAGTTCCTGATTAGCTGTAAGTGGCAAAAAGCGTTGAAACAGACAGGCACTTAAGTCTTTTGTCCACTTGAGTCTTTTGTCCTAAATTTGTAAACTTTTCCGTGTCTTAAGTTTATGAACTGATAAATCTGTTTGCAGAACCGGATCACATCTCAAAACATTTAGACGTGGTTTCGATTTATCACTGCCTTTGTGGAATCCCTACACATCGCCATCGTCTTTCTTGCCTTCTGCGAAGGAATTTTCTTATTTTATTGTTGTATCGGTAAAATTTGCTTCGCACAATATTAAAGTGCTGCTAAAAAATTTGTTTGCCAAAAATGACTGCCTTGTTTTGGACGACTGTAATCCAATGGATGGGAATTTTTTATGCGATGGTCATGGAATTGCTCATAATTTGGTTACCACTGTTAAGGTTCCTATTTCTTGTTAACAGAAAAACTATTGAAAAGAATTTTCTTTTTAGAGAATTTGACTTCATTTCTGCTTCGAAAATAAGAGATTTGAAATTTCAGCAAAGTCAGTTCACTCTGATTGACGATCGAGTTGCTGGATCCGAACTGTTGCTGATGACGGCTTTACGTGTCGGCTCCATCCCTGTGATTATCTCAGATTCTATTGTCCTACCATTTGATGAAGTGATCAATTGGGACTTGTAAGCTGTTAATTATATTTGAATCCCGCGGGAATTCAGGGTCGAAATACATATGAAGAACTTCAGCTGTTAAGAATATGTATTCATGCGATATGGTTGTGACTATACTTGACCATACATGATTTGAATGAGTTTAATAACTGCTATTTCTTCAGTTGTATATTTTTAGATTGTCCTTAACGTTTTCACGAAGCCGCTTGTCTTCTGTTCTCACTTTCCTGCGAGTTTTATCATCCGAAAGGAAACAGCGTATGAGAGAACAAATTTCTTTCATATATGATCGTTATTTTTCTTCTCTTGAAAGGATTGTCCTTACAACTTTCCATATATTAGAAAGACGTATTATTCCTAATTCATTTACAACATATGATGATTGGAATTGCAATTCCCTGCAGGTATGATGAATTTTAATAACTTCTTAAGCGTTAGCTTACTTCTACTATCCAAATTCTTTTCCAACCAAATTTTATTTCACAATCTCTGAATTAAAATTCACAGAACACTTCTTTCTAATCGTGTGTATTTAATTCTTTTTCTCAAGGTTTTTTTCCCCGAGTTCTATAAGATAAACTATCATCAGCTGATTTGGTTTATGTTTGGAATTTTTATAAATTTAATTGTTTGCAGAACTGTCTTGTTCCACCATTTTTCCTTCCTTTTCACGCTTCTGCTGAGGGTTTTACGGGTGTTATATTAACATATAATAAGTTGGAATCGTTGTTCATTATCATACGACTGCTTGCGAAAGTACCAAGTTTACGGTGCATTGTTGTCGTGTGGAATCATCCTAATGGTCCTCCTGCATGTAAGAATTCTTTCCCGAGTAAAAGTCCTTATCTGTTTGAAAATTCTCGAGAATTATTATCATATAGCCACGACATGTAATATGTTTGGTATAGGAATATCTATAGCTAAGAACTGATCATCATCGTCAATGTTACTTCGTTGAAATTTGTCTCCTCTTTATCTTTATGTTGTGAAATTATGAAAGATTTTTTCTGTAGTGACTGAGTGGCCACACATAAATCGACCTATTCACATTATCCATATGGACCAGAATTTGCTCTCCAATCGATTTATAATGTTCTCGGAAATAACTACAGAGGCAGTATTCTCCTTAGATGAAGATATTACCGCTCTAAATGTTGATGAAATCGAATTTGGCTATCAGGTATCCTACTGATTAGCTTAAAAACTGGAAGTTTTCTTACAGAAAGTTCTAGAAGTAGGTTTTGATTTCCATTTAGGTTCTTTCTTAATAACAATTTCTTTGCGAGAAAATTAGAGTCAGAACAATTATTGAAAAGGTGTGAATGAACGTCTCGGCCTAAGTCATTCTTTAGCAGAACAGTCTCTCATGTGCATATAATTACAGACATGGCTAGAAAATCCGGATCGTCTAGTCGGATTTTTGCCACGAACTGCTGCTTTCAATGAATCTACTAAGTTATATGAGTATCATACAGAGTGGACAAATTCGATGAATATTGTTTTGGTGGGAGCCTCGTTCTATCATAAGGTTAAATCAGTTGATTTTTTCGAAATTTTCGAAGTGTAAGATCTGACTGTATTTTGAATTTTGTTTACATTTATAAGACTAATGTTTTCAACTCCTGTAACAACTATGTTACAGTACTATGGGATGTTATATCATGAGTTATTGCCTCAAGAAATGATAGAATATGTGGAAAAAAATAAAAATTGTGAAGATATTGCGATGAATTTTTTAATTAGTAGTGTTACTGGAAAGAGTCCATTGAAGATTTCACCACGAAAAAAATTCGTTTGTCCAAGTAAGTGCCCTCCTTTTTTATTATTATTTGTTCTATAATCTAAAAAAATATGCATGAACTAAACTGGCCATGTTTCTTTCACTTTAAATAAATATCCACACATCCATATAAGTTTTGTTCTTTAATGATAGAGAAAGCATAAAACAGAGTGACTGGCGCCTTGTCATTATTTTTTGCATTTTTATTCAAATTTTGAAAGGGTCAAGTTAAGATCCTGACTCTTTTTCAGAATGTGATAGCAGTGATATATCAAAGTGGGACACTTCACGTTTGTTGCAGCGCTCTGCTTGTATCAACATATTCATTTCATTTTTTGGTTATAATCCCCTAGTTACTAGTGTTTCGAGATACGATCCTGTTTTATACAAGGTACCTGCTGAGGGTGTCACTAATCCATACAGTCACATTGGACCACTGTGAGCTGTACTTCAAACTATTCCAGTATAAAGTTATTGTTGCTCAGAGTGTTTCGTATTAAACATATTTTACCTCTAAACTATAATTACTATATATTTTAGTTTTACAGTTAGTCACTGATGTATTATGATTAGGACTTGACTGATACAAAATGGGAGTGATCTGGATTGGGTTTTGAATGTGGTCATACTGAAGATTTATTAATGTCTGCAGTTTATTCTAGGGGCTACATTCCAGAATAGAGGACAGCTTTTCTTATATCAAAGCCAACTAGTAGGAAGAAGTGGCCATTAATAAAAAAAAATGTGGTAAATATATTACTTTTAATTCCTGTTAACTCTTATTACTTTTATATATATATATATATATATATATCTCCGAATCTGTCATTTTGAAAATTTTTTTACCTTTATTAACCCGTATTTTCTGCACGAGAACTGGTGCTATGCAACACTTTATACATTATGTATATCTTTTATTCTGTGCCTCGTTTCATACTTTTTCCCAGGATATTGTTAGTTTTACTGTCGTTTTCTTTAATTTAGCAGCTTAGACGCTGCACCGCTTCAAGTTCGTAAACAAACAGTAACTGTATTTTATGCTCCAGTGAGCAGTCAGCAACGCTGCCTTAACTGTTTAATTTTGTTAAGGTCAAGTTTAATGTTATCTTCTCAGCTGTGATGTCGGGCATTATTTTTTTTTTTTTTTTCATTTTATTGCAAATTTTAGCTCTAGATTTCATTCATTTACTTTCTGTACTGTCATATCTAGGATCTCGCTCTTATAAAATACAGTTTTTATTGCAGATAAAAAGGATTTATAGTGATTGCATAAGTGACCTCAATTACGATTTCTGGTCGTAGAATACTGAAATTTTCGTCTATTCGATGGACTTTTCATATGCTTAAAATCGAAAGAAGTTTACTTGCAGCATATTTTAATATGTGAAATTGCGAGTTAAAATATGAATATTGTAGGGATTTTTGAAATGCTAATATGATATTGTTTGTTGTTTTCGAAGTTTTTTAAAGATATTCAACTGGTCATTCTTGAGGAGGGATCACCCTTTTTGATTGAAAGGGAACAATTTTTTGCTTATTAAGTCTATTGATTATGAATATACTTTTTGTATCAACCTGTTCGGAGGGATATTACATAGATTGGCGATACAATTGCGGTTAAAGGTCTTGTATATAATTTTTGAAAGCAGTACAAACTGAATGTCTAGATTTTGCAGACTTATCCATGAACTGATTTAGCTTGATCTGATTTGGTGGGCTTATTTTTTTTTTCTGTTTTTGGAGTTGAAGATTCTTTATAATGCTGTCTTATAGATTCGTGCTCCAAATTCATGGATGTAAAGTATTCCAACATATTGTAAGTTATTACAGGTAGGCCTTTGTCTTGCAATTTAGCCGCAAATGCCAAATCGCCATCATCGTATCCTAACCATCTATAAAATCATGATGAAAGTATCGATGTAATATTCATTGCTAATTATTGTTCTTGTCGTTAAAATCACTAAAAATAACGAATGATAATAAACAATAATAATAAATGGCAATAAATAAATAATAGTAACAGTGAATAATAGTAATAAATAATAACAGTGGTAATAATTAATAACAAATAATAATGGATGATAATAGTAATAATTAATAATAGCAGATAATAATAGCAATAAATAATAGTGAATAAATAAATAAAAGCAATTAGTGAAAAGTTAGCAGTAGTGTGTATATATTACTAGCGAATAATAACAAAGATGATGGTTTATTACAAGTATTATTGGTGAGTATAAGAGGGAAAAAATAAGTATTCCTCAGATTAAACATTATTACATATTAAATTGCATCACTTCTCCATAGTCAGACTTGCTTGCGCCTTTCAAGCAAGACAGAACACCAAAATCTCAGCATTTTACTGTTTGTGGTATGCTGTGGTATAGTGTGGGTAACTTTTTCTTCGGCTTGATCCGGCATGAATTTCCGATAATTTCCCTCAAAGAAAAGAGTAAAAACTAACCGAGTCTTGAAGAACTTGTAGGTTCTTCCGTGAACATACCATCCAAAAACATAAACAACGGCTGTTAAAAACCACAATACTGAGAGCGCAATATCTGAAATTATTAAAGCGGAGAAAACTACCAAATACAAACATCAGAAATCAAACTGTGGAAAATCAAATTGTACTGATCAAATTAAGTTTGTTATTTAAACAACAATACCTATCAATCCTTAGAGCTTATGCATTAATTCAGCAATCCTGAATTTGTTTAACAGACTGTTCGCACTTATCTATACTTTAAAATTCAGCATCCAATGAACGAGTATTTTCTTGCGAAAAGGTGAATTAATAAAAATGATTGATCATTTGGACCATAAAACCGTTTCGGGAGATTTGACACAAGAAAAAAAAACTTCAAATGAACAAATATCCTGAAATCACGAGAGTCTTATCAACTTACCCATGATAGTTTTCCGTCCACTGAAACTGATAAACATCCATACTAAAGCAAAAAGGAACATAAAGGTAATTCGATAATAATATACTGCTATAAGAAACCGATGCTGAAAGTCTTGACGAATTTACTTCATTCACATTAGTATTGAACTGTATCTGTGATGTATAACATCTCTTCATTGGTAATTTTGAAGAATGTACATTAAGTTGATGTGAAATTAAAATCCAAATAAGTTTGACAATTGAAAGAGCAAGAAGGAATTTCGTCGAAAATTTAATCCAGAGATTCAAAAATGAGCTTTAATTTATTAATTTTGAATAAATTTCAACAGAACTTCAATTCTTTAAACTACATTGTTAATATATTGTTTTTTTTTTTTTTTTTTAATTTAACCTCTTTTTCAAGAGATAAAGTTGGAACTTACACCAATATATAAACCAATAGGTCCTGAAAGATACAGAATGAAGGCAATGTAAAGAATCAACAGTGGTACCACTACTGGCCATTTTAAGGAGGACTGAAAAGGCCTACTGGTAAAGTTGCTTTGAACGGAATAATTTTTGAAAATGAACAGCTTTCTTCATTACAAACAACGTCTATAGTTGACATTTTCGCTTCAAAATTTTAAAACAATTTCATGAAATTAAAGTGACGCTGTATGAAAGATGAATTATGAAATGAAAAAGTTAACGGAAAAAATTATTGCAGGTGAGAAATTTCTTTTCTCTATTTAATGTTCATTCATATTTCCGTATTACAATGTAATATTTATGAGCAGAAGAAAATTTGAGGAACGTACAATATATTTTTAAGTATATGCAACCTTCAAGACGTAATATTCATATTTTTGCATGTTCAAAAAGTTCGAAATATTTAACAAAATCAAATAATTTGAAGTCACAAAAAGTCAAAAGTCCCTAGACTTTTCAGAAATCAGGTCTCCTGACAAGGTAATCGTTGAAAAACAAGAGAATTATTTTGCAGAACTCTCGATACAGTCTCTTCCATATATGAATTCGAGAAAAAAAAAAACGCTAAATTAATGCGAAGTATAGGGAGCTAATACTTTATTTCACGCTTCCTAAACTCTTTCTCAGTGCTTAATTGTACTAAAGTTTCATGAATTAAACTCATCTTTGTCTTACATTCGCTCCTCATTTAGAAATCATCGTTCGAACATCTATATTTGTTTCTTAAGTGAGAATTTATCCTTGCACAGTTCAAGCAGTCTTTTCTGAAGTAGCATCAAAGAGACTGTCCAAATGAGATTCTTTGCGCTCAATTTTAACCGAATTTCATGAAGGTTTTACATCATAATAGTGGAAGAAGGCAATGATGAAGAACATCGCAAACATCGACCAGAAATCGAGGATGCAAAAAAATACACTCGCAACATAGGAATGTAAAGCACCGCAACATACTTCGTAGTTATCGCTAGAAATTTTTTCTTGATTTCAAAAGTTAGAGGAGTTTATTAATTAATCTCTTGTCCGGATATTTTAATACTGAGAATAAATTGTCTGTTAAAACATGTGACTGCGGGTATGCTTTCGCCAACATATATTCAGAAGAAATCGAGTCCCTGCACAACCTGATAAGACTCCGTTGGTATTTCAAACTAGTCGTCCCTGCATTTCCTTAAAGCTCCTGTATTAAATCGCGATGACTCAAATATTACTCTGAAGTTAGGTTGCTAGGTTGCCCCTCGACTAATACCAATAAAGAAAGTCGTACAGTGACAAGATTTAATCAAACCTGCTTTCCTACCCACCTGTCATCATCACTCAATTCCTGGAGGCACATGACAACAATAACAACCGTTTACTTGAATAAAGGAATAAGAGAAATGACAACGAAACCAGCTGACCTCTACATTTTATGCACTGATAAAAATTATATACTGCATTATGTCTGAATGCTTCCTATACTATTTCGACGAAAAACCTGATTAGAAGAGGAACTTCTAGAACGACTCACACTTCGTCAAAATATCCATTTCTATGAAGCTGAGAAGCACATAAAGTAACAATACAGTGCAAGGTGAGATAAACAGGTGGTAACAAAATAATTAAATGAACAATACAGACAGTTTTGCCTTCTAACACGCTTGTCAAATAAGTTCCTGTATTCTGTCATCGATGAAAATATCGCCGAACTAATCAACTGAACCGCTGGAAAATTCATGGAAGTTGGAAACGCTAGAAATATCTCCTACACTTATAAAAACATGAATTTCTAATTTCACGAAATCCCAAGCATCTCAGCAGACATTTCCTCTTAATAGATTTCACTAACTTACAGTAGCTTTAAAAAAAATCACTAAAAACCGATACGAGCTTATTTTTCAATTGGAAAACGAAGATTCAATCTCGGAGATTTTTATTCTTAAATTAGACTATCGCTAAATGTCTCCATACGGATATCTAAAGTGAAAGTAAAGGTAAATTTTATACAAAAACATAGAAATAACGAAATTATAATAAGAGAATTAGAAATGAAGATAACATCTCTTTCACATACATTTATGATTCCCGACAAAAAAAGGCAAAAACTGACACTTTTGCATATTCTCGTAAGAAAGAAGTTCAATGCAAAACGGCTAGAAGAAAGTGATCAAAACATCAGCGGATACAAATGAATGATGTCAACACTAGTCACTTTCAATGAATGCTGCACCGAAAATAAAAATAATACCTCTGAAGGTAAATCGAAACAGACTGAACAGATGTATCAACAAGGTCATTTTACTTCATAAACAAACAGGCAAAATGAAAAAAGAAATTTAGTGATTTCTAAACTGTTGTATCAATTCCCGCCACAAAAATGATCAAAACTAATTTTTTTGGAATCTTTAAAAATGATCCGTAATAAATTTATATTATTCAACTTCTGCTAAGTCTAACACACGTGAAACCAGTGAATTTAGAAAATCAATAATTTCATGATCCATTGCCGTACGATCTTCACGACGTGCATTATCGAACACATCACTTTCTACAATAGAATCGAATTCTAATGCCT
This sequence comes from Setaria digitata, assembly GCA_003640385.1. Lineage (NCBI taxonomy): Eukaryota > Metazoa > Nematoda > Chromadorea > Rhabditida > Setariidae > Setaria > Setaria digitata. The sequence goes on from RCAB01000106.1 coordinate 64,562, forward strand.
GGAAAAATGTACTGACAAGCAAAGTAAATTAGCCGAGCAACTGATAATCTTCAAACACAAATATTATTCTTTTTATTTCGTAATGTGACAATTCTAAAATGACTGACATGGCTTTATTTTGTTCACAGAAAAATCTGACGACCAAACCACCTCACTGAATCAGTGCTTTCAGAAACAACTGGTAGAACTTAGCAATCTTCTTTTTTTTTTTTTTTTTATAAGCATAAAACAGAACGCATCTCAGGGCTAAAATAATAAGAAAGGTTAGATAAGACATGCAGCGGAATGCATCAATTTTAAGACACTGTATACCTTTAGCTGGGATTTATCAGAAATACGCTCTGGTAGAGAGATAGAATCACTGAATTCATCCCCTTCATCGGTGATTGAATTTATCCTTTGTCCAGCGGTACTCTCAACAAAATCACTTTCTAATCTTGACAGCTTTTGAACACTAGTTTCATTAACTCCAAACTGTTTTCCGATGATAGGAATAACCTGCAACAATTTCCCCAGTAATATTATTCCGTTTCGGAAGTTTACAAACGACTCTTCTAACAAAAACTGATACAAAATCTAAATTTCATTCCAAATAACCTCTTTAATAAACTATTAAATTGGGAGCAAAAAGGAGATCAGTTTTTTATCTTACATTTTCCAGAATGTTCAACATTTCTCAGCCAATTCAAATGAAAAAATTTCACTTTATAATTCAGAGTTCTGGTTTTAGTTCCTACTTGAACTCCTCAACGTCAGAAAAATTTTAATTACTCAATGAATTTATAATAAAAGAAGTGAAAAGCATACATCTGTAAAAGCTATCAAAAAATATAAAAACAAGAACTACACTTCGAAATCAACTTTTTTTTGAACAATTAAGAAAAATACAAGAATACCCCAGCCTACTTCGCTCATAATTTAAGCTATTTAATAACCACTGGTTGGTTTATCCAATCTACAACATGAAACTGCTAAACTTATTCTTTACAATATCTAATCATTAAAAGAAAAAAATCAAACCTGAGGTATCAAATAATCTTTGCTACATATAACCCGTTCTGACCCATTCATAGATGATTTTGAATCTACTGATTTTTCATCTAAAATTTTTTAAAGAATATGAAAAGCAAGGACGCTGTGAGTTATTTTACTTTCAATCTTTTATACAAATACCACAAATCACATTTCTCGGATGCATTTGTTCCAGCCAAATTAATTTATATTATACTAACTTCATTTACTAAAATATAATTATAAAATATCGACAAGAAATCAGCAGTATAAGTAAAGCCCTTAAGAAATATGACAAGAGAGCAAATAATCAGTTTGAGACTGAATTTTTACCAAAACCCTGTCTCATGACATCAGCAGAAAAATCCGATGCTGATTCTTCGTTACTAGTTCCTTTTCCGTTAACTTCCTCGAATTTTTCCGTCAAAGTTGTACCATCAGAGAAAAAAATTTCACTTATTAGGTAACTGTTATCCTGCAATAATGGAAATGTTCTTTAAAAGCGTATAAGGAACTACACTTTCCGTTGTCGTTACATGTATTGTACAAGAGACAGCATAAAATTATGCCTGCAGAATTATAAGCCAAATAAAATATACCACATTGTATTCAACAAGAATGACTTTGGCTGGGCCAATTGCTGAACCGCTCAGTATCATTTGTTTCAGTTTCTCATTAAGCAAAGATTTGGTGAACCTGAGCTGCACCGACAAATGATGGCAAGTTCGCACTAACAATCCGTCTAAATCACCTAAAATAAAACTCATACTTCACTTGAGGTTAGACTTCCTGATCTTTCAGGTTTTATTTTCGCTAAATTAAGAACGTTCACCTCCTAGCATGTATGCTGTGTTCTTTGGGATCATTCGAAATGTTCAATTCCACAATAATATTGCCTATTAATGAAGTTTACGCCATATATGTGAAGAAATCAACTCTTCGAAGTTCTAGTAATATTGGTACATTTAAACCCACTTTTTAAAAAAATCCATTCCACCTACCACCGCATTTCTCGGCCTTATTAATAGCTAAACCAAAAAAGAGCATCTCGACATAAGTTTATAGAAATAACGTAGAAATTATAAATTACTAGTAAATAAGCAAACTATAAGATTAAACGTGAAAAAATTGACTCACACAGTCCATTAATACCATAAAATTGGACAGGTAAATGATCAACAGAAATGCCTTCGTCAACTAATAAGCATTTCTTTTGTGTTGTGTCGTTCGATGAGATCAATGCTGCACGCTTATTTTCTTTGTTTAAAATAATTAAACCAGTAGCTGCGTTAGTTACCAGAGGAATAGCTTCGATGTTTACAAGTGCCTAAAGTTAAAGTAATTGGAAACTTAACACAATTTTTTTTTCTATTTTTAAAATCCTGAGTCCTACTGTAAAATTTATCCTATAAATTAAATATTAATAATTAGATATTATGTATATAACTTCCTGTTAATGATGGTAAATTCTTGAACAGTGAGATGAACTTTGTAAATATCATGACTTATAACAGACCTGTTTCATTTTAGCATACAGCCTATCAAAAATACATGGTCGCGCACGAATAATCTCTCCATCAATCTCTGTGATGAGCATTTCGTATTCATGCTGTCCATCTGACAATAAATTCATCACCGGGTAATCCCTCCATACAGCTTCTGTTTCTGCATAACCTTTTGCAACCAACCAGCCCGCCAGATCGACTCTATCCTCAACGTTATTTGTTTCATCGGTCCCCCACACATCCCCATTCAACTGCTTTTTCGGTACCATAATCTGTTATCATCACTTACTACGAATATCACAAATTTTTGTTATTTCTGACATGAAGTACTCAAAGAATCTGATACACATTCCAGCCAGCCACTAATTAAAATTGTAGGCTTGCATTCTCCTTTCTCGTATAGAAAAATGGATATACCCTAATAGGATAAACTCCATCCATGCTCGGACTACCAAAAGCAGCTTCAAACGATGTAGAAGATATCAAACTGTCGATGCATTTCTGGACCTTGTCGGGCCACTCCCTCACACCATTTCGCGGTTGCACGCCATCTATTCGGCATCGAATCCCCTGTCGAGGAGTATAAAGTATTTCCTAAACGGCAAAAAAATTGGATTGAACATAAACGATGATAACCACGAATAGCAATGAATTCAGAAACACGCAAATAAATTGAATCACTATCTAGAAATTTTTAAAAAGCGACTTAATTTTTCGACAAAACACAGAAATAAAAATCTCCTCAGAAAAAAGGCCCATCAGACAAAATTATTATGTTGATACAAAAGTAACTATGATTTCTGCATTGTTTGATCTTCACTCATTGTTCTCAAATGTACCTCAAATTCAAATAAACATTACATAATCACTTTTTTCTCTTATTTTTTTTTCATATTTCAAAATTAGGACGATATGATTAGCAAATGAAAACAGAAGTGTTACGCAAAAATCAGCGGGAACAACTTGCTTTATCCCTAGAACTATACGATTGATGATGACATGTGCTGAAAACTCCAGCTCCCTCCGCGTCTCAAAGCGACATAAAAGGACCCAACTCCATACATGCGGTAGCCATTTCCTTTCAATGTTCCATCAAGCGGCTACGACTTTAATCATCACCTCATTTTTTGTATTGAAAAATGTTTCCCGCAATAATATTCGAAAAAAATGATGGAAAAAACTAAGGGACCATAAATCTCTCTGCAACTAGCTAGTCATGAATAAGTAATTGCAAAAAATAATTGGAGAAATCGCTTTCTCTGAATAAATAAATTCAGAACATCAAGCAGAATCTTAAGCTTTAGGAATATTATGTGCCATAAAAATGTGGCCAGCAGAACAAAGAAAATGTTTTCCATAGTCCGGCGAGATTAAAAACAAGAATTTTTGCGCTATAAAGTCAACAAAACTTATTCCTCTTTTCAAAAATACACCCATTCATTGCTTTATTTCCTACTAAAGATGACATTCCTACCCATGCTTTTAGTAATTTAAAATATACTTGCAGAACAGCAGTTCCTACCCTTTATAATTCGGCTATCACATGCTGATAAACTAAGCATATTAGAGAAATTTACATCAGGCTGTTGATCCTTATCCAGCACGAACAATTCTTCTTTTGTGCAGACGTTTTCATTGCCATAATCAACATAAACCACACGATATGATCCACTATTACTCTCCATTTCGATAATTTCTGCTCTATATGGTGATCCCTCGAAATATGCAATAACAACATCGCCAATTTGCGGCACTTCTACTGTTTCCTTGCTATCCACATATGCGCTGTTTAACTGAAAATACAGAATCAAATAATATAAAAACTTAGTATTCCATGTGTCACTTTATATAAACAATGGGTGTTCGTTAGATTTTACTTGTTAAAAGAGGCTTATGTCTTTCATGCTGACAATAGTGCTTCTAAAAAACTTGAAGATGGAGAAATTACCTCCTCAAGCTGTGCAAGACAATCTGATAACTGAATAGTAAAAACAGCTTGGACATGAGCGAATTCATCGGACCGAAGCACATTCAGTGTTTCATAAAGAGGTAACAACGGTCCAACACCCCATTTAAATGGAGCAGCGAAACCCCTGAAAACAAGTCTTTCCAATCAAGGTATATTTTCTATATATATATATATATATATATATATATATATATATATATTGAAACATCGGTTTCTAAAAACTCGAAGAGAACACTACCTTGAGATCAGAACATCGGAAACAGAGCGCCCATTACTGAGTGTAATTGTTACATCATAGATACCTTTTATTGATTGGTGGTGGAAACGTATGCCGAGTTTTTCATTTGCAGTCAATTCTGAAAACACCTTCCGAGCTTCCATATCAAATGCACACTGAAAAAAACTGCAGATGCAAATCAAAATATTAAAGAACAATTTTGTGAAGTTATGCCATATGAAACCAAGACAATTAACCAATTATTTATCTCACTATTTAAACAAATAGGTGTAACAAAATATTTCTCAGCGGTCATAAAAAAATTACTAATGGTTTTGATTAACTGATACTTGAAACATTCGATAATAATGATAGCTGTTAGGGATTCGGAGCTACAAATACATTCATTTTGGATTTCAAAAAAAAGAGGCGGAAATATTTTTACGATTACTTGAAGCTTGAAAAAATTACAATTCTAAAAACCCTGCGGCTTGAATTTATCGAATAAGGTATTTTAATTAAACTTAATATTCTTTCTTAAACATTTCTAAAGAAATACAGTCTTAAACACACTATCTCATAATTATTGCTTAACTTTCAATAGCAAATCACATCGAGAACACCAGCTGTTAGAAAACTGTCACACTGACTTTGAAAGCAACTGGCATGACATCATGCAGCCGACAATGAAATGCCATCCTCCTCAAGGCACAGAACTGCTCAGGTAGAGATTCATTGATAAGATAAAGTCCAGAGGTACTGACGATCTCCACATTACCATAATCAACAAACAGGATTTTTTTCCTTAAAAATGATCAAATTTTTAACTTGATAAATTTACTTGTTTCGTCCCACTGAGAATATGGAGAGGAAAGCAGCATCTTCAACTTCGAAATGAAAATTTGTATTTCATAAAACGAGTGATGGGAAAAGACAAATCCTCTAAAAACAAAAGCTATACGGAAATCCTCCGAAAATGGCTAGAAAGTCAAATCTCTAAAACAGAATTTTACTAGCTGACAAAAAAAATATGTATGTATAAGTGAGACATCTCACTACTTAATGTTTTACTGTGTTGTCAAATATGCATTCAAGTTTAAAAATTCTATATTTGGTATAACATATAAAGAAATGGTAAAAAGCAGACAAAAAAGTCGAAACTCATTCAAAGTCATATCAAGATTTGGAAACAAACTTGTTATTAAATCCTTCTTCGATGATTTCTGCTCGGTAATACTCACCCATGAAAATGGCAATGCAAGCTTGAGAAATTTCGAACGAAAACAACTTCGGAAGATTGTCTGGTAATTGTGCTTCCGACAATATCAAATGTTCAATGCTACTTTCGTCACGATTTAACTGCACGAAAAATGACGATGGATCAGCATGTATCTAAATGTATACATTATATAAATAGGTTTGAAATTTCATATCAGAACAAAAAATGCAGTGTAGTTTTCAGTTTTCCGAATGACGGGAATAGCTATTTCCTTTGCACTCAAGCAATGTCAAAACATACACATACTCTAGCAATCTAACCGAATAATCAGTTGGATTTTTTAAGAATTCAAAAATTCTAGAAAAAGGAAAAAATTTTACCGATCCATCTGAACGAATACCGTCAACTAGATCACCGAATTTGATATCCTCAAGGCTTGATGATTTGATACGATTGAATGTAACCGCTGATAACTGAGTAGTAATTGAGTTATCCGGTTTCTGAATAGACTTTCCTCAAAATTTTTGAGCTAAAAGTTTGAGTTACCAATAATAAAAGTGCACAATATTTCCAATACCTGTTATATTTACTAATGAAATTACTTTACGATCCCAAAATCTTATAAACTAAAAACAAGAAATAGGAGAATATATCAATTAAAATGAGGACTGGAAATAATATTATAAAACAGCATCCCAATGCTCTAAAAAAAATTTTCCCTATCCCATAGATTTTGAATACTAGTCTCCCTCGAATTCCATTTATATAAATGTTATACAAAACCTAGTGAAATCAGATTTGAAAAACAGAATAAATAAAGAGAAAAAAAAAGGAAAACTAACACTTTGATAACAGTATTAGTAGTTTTAAAGCACAGTACGTAAAGAAAACGGTCCAATAAACTCCGCTGTCCCAGCAATGACTTCAATTAGCAAAAAAAAAAATTTCGCTGAGACATGAAAGCTAAACATATGAAATCATTAAATTACCGGATAACTTGGAAGATTTATTACAGTTCCAGATCCATCAGTCTTCTCGGAATATACGCTGATTGGCAATTTCCCAGTGGCCTCAATCGACTCAGAATGCTGAAAACTCCACAGGATTAAATGTCTGAAATTTATAAAAATGATCCAGCAGGTAAAACCATTCCTGAAGATAACAGTATTGGAAAATCAGATGCAACCATAAATGTATATCATTCATTGTGACCAGAATTTCATTTAATATACCCGCTACCGTCTAACACATAAATCTTAATACTTATTTACCGATCCATATGACATTTCTTATGTTTCCCTCCACATTGAGATATTCAATTCGATTTTGTAGAGGATGAATTGAAAATAAAAAGCAATAGAAAGTAAAAATTCAAACGCAAAAGAAAACAAAAATTTTCTACTTGACTATTCCTAATCAAAAAAAGCGTATTAGAAAGAATAAAGAGAGAAGATTAATCAAATAAATCGTATCGTATATCGCTAAAAGATTCTACATTTCTGCCATTTTCAAGAACACCAGAAGTTGGAGTCGGTTGTACTCCTTTAGTTTCGCTGTTGTCATCAACACAGCCGCGGCTATCGTTATTTGTTTCCCATCCCCCAACATTTATATTCCAATTCTCCACATCTGCCTTTTTGAAATCACTGTTTAAAGGTCGATTGAATTCATCTCCTCCATTAACCATACTAGACGTCGCTACCCAACTACCCGACTTCCAGCCGCTTTTGTCAACAGCAGTATCACCACTCTGTAATCAAAATTTCTAGCTAATAAACTAAAAACTCCAATAAAACAAAAGGTAATTCAAGATAATTAACAGTTTAACAATGCATAAAATACAAGGAAGAAACAAACATGAGCATCATGATCCAAGAACGACTGAGAGGACTCACTGCCTCCTCTTTTCCGTAACTGCCCTGAAAGAAAACCTACAAATTATATCGAAATAGTTTAAGTCTCCACTTCCTCGATATACTTCTCAGCGTTAAAATGTATTAAACCGAATTACCTCCTCTTCTAAATACACTGAGTCCAGAATTAAAATCATGACTGCTAACGGCCTTATGTTCCACAAATCGGTTACTCACGGAGCGAAGGAATCGTTCAGAAGCACTATCACCAACTAATTTCCGATTTCCAACGGTACGACTTTCATTTCTATCAAAATCACTTTCACGATTGATTGAGCCACGATAAGTGGAACGTCCAGGTTCACAAAAATTACGGCGAGCTACAAAGACCAGTCATGAAAGTGAAAACTATAACAAAACGCACAATCTGACAATCTAACACGTAACGCATAACCAAACTTACTTTTTCCATCATTCCTGTTTCGAGTGACTACAATGCTATTGCTATCGGAACCACTAGTTTTACTGCGGAAACTGCCCGAAAAACTTCCTATTTTACTTCGAACCTGTTCGTCAGTGCTACCGGGTCTGCGATAATTAGCAACAGATCTCTTCCACTGACGACCTTCAATTCCTTTGCTATCAATACTTCAACTGTTACACTTTTTATATTTGTCATTAGGATGCGAAATTACTGCAGAAACTGCTCCTCAAACTTCAATCTCTATTTTTAGTACGTCAAAAACTGCTGAGTGGTACACTGTTAGCTAGCCTAAATGAATGAAGTTTGAAACAAATGCTTTGCAACAGCTACACATCGAATAGTTAGGAATATATGAGAATAAAAAACCCTCGAAAAGATTTCCGAAATGGCGATCAGGAAAATCACTTCTTGAAATGTTACCACTGTTAAAACTGTGATCTGCAAAGTAATTAGAAGTCACTCATATAAAATTATTCATTACGACTAAAAAGTTCTATATCGCAATATCCCTCTAACAACGATACTATTTACCCTTACCTCATTTCTATCTGAAGTTCGATAATTTCTTACAACTGTAAGTCAAAAATGTGGAAATAAAGTTCTCACAACCGTCGGTATCTTCTAATAAAATCTTGACGTTTAAAGAAGCACTCCGATATACATTTGTTAACAGCATGGTATTTCGAAGTTGATGAGCATTATCAAAATTAGATATTTGCAACATGAACGTAAAGGTGTCACGGAAAAAATATAAATAAGTAATGGGACCTTGAATTCAGTATTTATAACAAAAAAAAAAGTCAAATTTGCTTGAAGTGAAAAGTGAAAACATACTTTGACACATGTAATTTAATGATTCATCTTCTACATCCGAAAATTCATCCATTGTAACTGCTGCAAACTTCGATTTCAATTCCTCATTTAACAATAAAAAAAAAACCACAAATCTACAGACTATTTCATATGTATTTCACCCTAATTCAGAAGAAAGCGTAAAACAGACACGCTTTCTTCTGAATGTTGATGCACCCTATGCAGAACATAGGTAGCATCAACCTCACAACGTAAATGATAAGGCGGAGCAAGTTTAAATTTTTACCCCTAGAGCCAATGAAGCCTTATTTTGGACTGCTACTTTTCAAAATAAAACAAAAAGAAAAAATTCAAAAATAAAACATATTCACGAACCATCCACAAAAAAACATTAAGATGGAGGATAAAATGCGTAATAATGCAAAATGACCCTCTCTGAAAAAAACTAACTTTCCGGGGCAGGCAAAGTTGGCGCTGGCCTTTCACCAAGTATTACCTCCGTGAGATTTATATTTCTGCCTTTCTCATCCTTTAAAAACAAATTTGCAATAAATGACTCTCCATTCCAACTCACACCAACTAAAACAGTAATAAGGAAATTTCTTATCGGCATAAAATGAACGCACAATCTCTTAATTTTTCTTTTTCTTTAATGGACTCTCTGTATGTAAAGAAATAAATTGTGCTGTAGCATCCTTATTAATACATTGAATTTATATGCTCGTAATAAATACCGCTCAATAGCAGTGACAATTTGCATGCCACTTTATTATTTCAACAACTTACTTACTGCAGTGTTGAAAACACTTTGCAAATTCATGATTTCTACGAGAGTATTATTCACCCATATTTTAGAAAAAGGCGTACCTATCTGTGCACCGACAGTCTGATCAGTGAGTAAATTGCTAATCTGTTCTGAAGTTAATCGAGGACGTTTCACATCTTTAATGATCAGCTGTATAGCCTGTGGGGGAACGGATAAAAGATACGGATCTTTCAGCAGAAAAGCATCGCCGATATTGACAGAGGCCATGTTCCCATAATCAATGTAAAAAACCTGTAAAAGAAGTGGAAATGACGAAAACACTTCAGAAGTGCTCTGAATCGTTAACAGTCCACAAAATTTCTTTATTCTAAAAACAAACGAATATAGTAACGAACAAAACAGAACTTACAAAAACAGAATCAAGATCAATTTTAGAGAAGACGCAAGCTCTATAATAGCAACGATCGAGTGGATACCTATAAATATCCCTTTGCATTCTCGATACTATTAAAGAAAAGTAGCAAAAAAACATAGAGAGAATATGATCCATTATCAAGGGAATAAATCAAATACTTACAACGCTGCTATGATAACACCACATTCTGGGTTACACAATGGTTCATGTCTTCGATTTTCAAGCTCTTTAAGCCTCTCTCCCACTTTTAGTATTGTTCTTGCATTATTTTGCAACTGCACAAATACTCTTTCGCAATCTAAACAAAATAGAAAGTAGCTTGTGAAATTAAAAAAAAAACCTCACATATATTGACGTAATGGAAATATATATCAAACAAAGGAACTGTCATTCTAGAAGATGGTGCTTTAGGAAGCATCATATTATTTTATATGTTTAACCCTTCTATTTGCATTATTTTATTTCATATTACGAACTGGTAAGCGACACACTGCGGAGACTTCAATTCAGGAGAAGCTTTCATCAAAAAACAATCTGAAAAAAAAATGGGTTCCAATAACTATATATATATATATATATATATAAATATATATATAAGATGTTATATATATTACCAGCAACATATGAAATACGAGCTCGTACATATTCCCCAGCCACTACCGGTAACATTAACGGTGGTAAATTAGGCATTTGGATCCGTGTAGCTAGTGCTGTTCGGATAGGCTGATAGTACAAACCGAAATCGTCCAAATCCTTTGATACATTCTCTTGAAAAACAGTTAAGGTTAATGCAAATTCTAAAAAATTAAAAAATAAAATCTAATACGTCTGAAAGTAAAAACGTGCCTACACTTAAATTGATAAAACCGCCGATGCTGATGACATGTTATCAGCTGTACTTCGAAAGCACGTCAACAAAAATTTTGCAGCCTCTGCCTTTATCTACAAAAAATCTATTCCACAAGAACTAATGTTTTCCGAGATAAACTTCGTCATAGATTCTCATTCACTACTATGGCACCAACCAGAAATCTAAAGACCTTTCATTTTCAGTGAATACTTGAACCGACAATGTTAACTTACTGAGAAGACACTTATAAAAGAACCCTTTCTGAACATATCTTCGTGATACTGAAGGTGATTCCATGTCAGAAACTCTACATGTAATCGATCTATCGTCGTCTGATTCATTCATTCTGAAAATCCTCTCTAGTGAGAAAAAGAACTGTTGTTTAAAAATTCCGCAGCTTGAAATCATGCGTAAATTCAGCCAAGGATTTAGTCATACTGCTACTTCCAGTAAGACTAAATAACATGAACTATAAAAATGAAACGACTTGTCTGAGGCATAATACCTCATTCAAATATTGAAGACATATCCAAGATAATACCCTGTGGGAGATATTACTATGGAAAATTTTAAGAAACAGATTTACACAGAGTTATTAATCGATGGGTCCAGTCCAACTAATTCAATTAACATCTTGCAGGAAAAAAAGACAAGCACTTAATCTTTTGCGGAAAACACAAAAATAACGCGGCCGCGGCTGAATAAATAAATAGAAAACCATTTTTAATATTATTGAAGAATTCTCTGATCGGAATTTCCCTTCCCACTAGTCATACAAAAAACATAATTGTAGGAAGAAAGTTGAGATTTAATTCTAGCAAATAGATGACATGCATTTCCGGTTGTCATCCTACGGAACTGCCATCGAATGGCAGGATATTGTTTTTACTGCGATACATGGAAAGGATTAGGGAAGATATCAGCTAAGAAAGAATTAAATTCTGGACTAGCAAGGGCTAAACCAAAATAGACTAAGCCAAAATGAAAACTGACAATTCGAATTCGATTTTTATTACTTCCAGAAGTGATATATTAAGATGGTCATCAGCCCTCAAGAAAGTAAGAAAGCATCGGAAAGAAATGACCTGGAGAATGGGAATTTAAAATATAATTTGGTGATGTGAGATGTTACGTGCAAGGCGCAACACACTGTTGACGATATACGGAAGGATATTCCTCCGAAACGAGGAAGCGATTTCAGAATTTGCACACGACGTGAACAGAAGTAATCAGTGTTCATGTTTTGTAGAAATCGGCCCCAAAAAATCAGATAATCAGATCATTGCGCTCAGAATCTAGATCAGTTCCGAACGGACTGTTCATCTTGTTTGGGATTTCAGATCACTACGCGTGACCTCTCATGTCACTCGTTACTGCTACTTTCAACTGTTAAAGCGACGCCCTCAACGCAGTATGCCAGGAGATCTGTCCGTTCTTGAGTTTACCAAACGGACAAAGTAAAGAAAGATAATTTCGCCAAAATAGGTGTCGCTGTTGTCCGTCGCAATCCCTACATTTCGAGTTATTGTCCGTCAGAATTATCACAGGCTGATTCCTTGCAGCAGCAACTCCTGAATCTGCTGGTGCTTCCAGTAATCTTTGCTTATTTAACATTTGGATGTCAATGTCTGCCATATCTACTGTACTTATGATCAGGAACTACGTCGAGTACCTCACACTCAGTATTGTCTCTTCGGAAACAAGCTGTAGTAGATCCTTGATGCAGACATTTCTAGCTCCTGATAAGCTAATACTTGATATCTCATCATCAGTGCACTATTCCATTATCACTTTTGGAAAGCTCACGGTTGTTTGCTAGGTGTTCGTCGACGTTTGTATTTGACGTAATATTTTAGGAGATCACGCCGGATCTTCATGGGTATTTTATCCTGCCAGTTGTTTTTCGTGTTATCAGAGTGAACCGAAACTGTTCAGTATGATGATTAGTTTGGGAATAAAATCATGCTTCTCTACAATATATTACCTCTTATTCGTCTTCATACTTAAAATTTTATTCCTATTCTATACTGTCTCTCATGTCATCAGTTTTATCTTTCACTCGTGCGTCCTTACACTTCAGTTTCAAGTCGAATTTCACCTGATACGTTAATATTTGAGTTTTTTGCTATGTTTCATTTTGCCTTGATTTTTTTCGCTACATTTACTTTTCTGCTTGCTATAGCTAAGTTTCCGATCTTATATTTTATCATTTCATTGTGCATGCTCGTCGTTTTTGGTAACCATCACGATTAAAACATCCGTCCCTCCTTGTGATTTTTTAGATGTAGTTGAGTTCTGCTCTTTAAATTTGTAACTAATGAATTTATCTGCAATTTGTTGCCTAATCTAAATTCAAGCTTACCTGTTGGGCACTCAGGTGCTTTGCTTGATCTGAACTTCTCTCTTCAGATTAGTTCAGATTCGAGGTTTTTCAGGCTTATAAATTATGGAATGCCTGAAGGAGTCATGAAATTTTCTGCTAGTCCAGTAATTAAGATGAGAATATTTTCTTTTTCAAGTGTTCTTTTGAACAGTGATAGGTGAGGATTCGTAGCTATGGAGGAGTATATTAAAGGTTAGGGATAGTGGAAGGTCATCAGTTCTTCGATACTAGTGGTATAAAGGCAGAATAAGATGGACGGAGTTTGAAGTTCATTCATGGAAAAACCCCAAGAGCAAAGTGTCTAACATATTTCATTTCATAAGCTTTTTGGATGTTGGAATTTCATTTCTCCCGCTTAGCTTTTCGCTTATTCCAAACGTCAAGAACTCTAGGAGTGTTAGTGGCGGTGATAAGAAAATCAGTGAGTGGATGCTGCGGAAACCTTTCAGATCGATTCCAGCTTTACCGGACAGTGTGCATCCGTCTTAGAGTTTCTGAACTGAATTACACATTTTTGGGAAAATATTGTCTTGGAGCCGTTCCCTGCACTCTGAATGTTTTCTAATTAGAGACATCATCTTGACTTCTGCGTGATGGTAGTAGAAAGATGACGGCTTCTTCCACGTTCAGGAGGTCCAATACGGACTCTGAATGGACGTGTAGCATCTCTTCTCACACGTTCAATTTTATTATGCAGGGAGCGTCCCATCAAACGGCATTATTTGACTTTTTGCTGAAGGAGGACATTCCGACTGCGCCAAAAAGATGTAGTATTTTTTGACATATTACAGCATGTGATATTAAGGGAAACTTGGGACGAGTGAAGGTAGAACTTCGCGATTTCTTATTCTGAACAGAACGGATATCAAAAATTTGCTTTGTAGAAGCATATTCGAAAATATGTCCTAAATCAATTCTTTTCCATTTCTCTAACAGCTTTTCCTTATTTTCGCTAAAATGTAAAATTTTCTTTCAGTTTTCTAAAGCAGAAAATGCTGCATTATATAAGTACGAATGTTTCCATGGGTGACAAGTAAATCCCAGTACCTGGAATTAATTCATTTCTTCCTAAACTAGCCGTGTAGTTTAATCTAATGTATCGAAATCTTTACTCTTTCCTCAGCTGCAAATATCATTCCCACTGACAGCTGCGAACTAAATCAACACAACTAACAGTTTGTCTCAGGTGAGCGGAAGATGTGCTGAGTCGTTGAAAAAGCAGCTAGCAGTAGTAATTTCTAATTAGCATCGTTTCGGTAGTAATTTCTAATTAGCATGAAATCCCCTCATCATAGCATTTGAGAGTGCACAAATCGTCTCGTTGTACTTAACCTCCCGAAGTTATTTTAGAACACTGAAGAGACTGGTAAATACCGGGGGAATTCTTGAGTGAAATTAATCCCACCGCAGTAAAAGAATGGCGAAGCTCCCAGAGCGAGGTAAGCTAATATCCGCTTTATGCAAACTGTCATTACAGATCGTCAAATCGATTTGCCCCATTGTCTAACCAAGCATACTTCTTCCTTTGCCTCCTCACCCTCACTCTCCATGCTCTCCCTCATTTTTCGCACATCTTTTAAGCCTTGTCCTCTCTGCTTCCACTATATTCTTAGCCGAGAGGTAACTGTTATGCAGCACCTCTCCGATCCAGAAATTTCTTTTCATCTTATCATTTTCACAAGTACTTCAACTGATAAGAAGTTTTGTGGAGCCATGCAGAGATGAGGGAGGAATAGCAAGTAACGCTAGATCTCTCCTGTGATCCGGAATCCGGAAGGAGAGTTAAAAAGAGTTACCTTTAGCTTTAGGGATGATGTGGAAGTGAACTTAATTGAAACGAAATAAGTTCCGATAAAAGGTATATTTTATGGAAATACGTTCTATTTATCATTCTGTTTGACTTTTACATTCAAAAAAGATTTGAAAAAATTGAAGCGTTTCTACGAAGTGATGCGTGCAGTTGTAAAACTTAACGATGACGTTTAACGGTTCAAATTTATTGCAAAAGTAATAATTATTTCATCGGAATAGATCCTTCTTTTCTTCCCTATATGCATATAATAATACATCATTTCGAGTAACTGAATATTGGTTCACCTTTAAAATTCACACCAGAATGTTGAATATTGGCGACTTGTTTGTCAGCAAGAGGAAAAATGTGCTAATTCGAAATCAGTAGAACTTAATGATTAGTAATATCTAAATTCTGATTACTTATTGAAGAATATATGGATTTCAACTTGTCGAACTTCCGTCTCTGTCCAATCTTGCATCATTCCATGCGGTCAGCATTAGATATCGCGATAAATCTTATTAGTTCTTAAAATTGCTCATCAGTTATCTTTACTTTTCAGCCGTATTTTCACCGGTCTTTGCCTTTATTCTTCCGTCAATATTTTCTTCCATGAGAATTATTCGAACAGTTTATCCAAAGATTTCCGTAGTCTTGCAGCTTTTCTAAGGCAAAGGTCCAAGTATATTGGACTCAGACATCGCATTTAATTATGCAGAAAAACTGAAGTACAAAAGATTTCGTTCTGAGCTTTAAATATATGGTCATCAGGATCTTATGGGAGGAATCCCGGGGAAATTCTTATATTACTTCCTCAAGTTCATATGCGCTGTATAGATAATTCCTTTTTTGCTTCTGTCATTGTTTCGATCCCATTCATTGTTAATAAATTTAAGAATCGGCATATCTGAGCAGCGAATAGATATAAGGTTTGTGAAGTTTCTATTGAGAATATTCGTTTGACATTTTAAACTTTCAAAAGCTTGAAACTTGAATATCAAAACGCAACACTTTATTTTTTTTCTTTCCTACTTAACAAAATTTCTTGAAAATTTGAAAAGTGCGGCTCTTCGTTTAAAAAAAAAAAAAAGGAAAGATGAAATGTAGCAAAAGTAATTAATTATCACGTTATACATAATTTCCTATTTTTTCAGCACATTTAGTTGATTAGATTTTTTTCTTCGATATTTTTATCCCTGATTAGAAAATCAGATGGAAAATATCAGGCATCTTTCATTTTACAGGGAATAATATTTGTCAAGCTGCTATATCTGACTATTTTATGAATTCTTATATAAAAGTTGCCATTTCTTTAATGCTCAATGTTCCAAGTATTTAATTTCTAATTATTGGTAAGCTGATATTTTGTAAGCAATGGTGTGGGATTTAAGAGGATTTCATTGTGTCTGTTAGGTAAACCTTGAAAAGTTAAATTACAATTCTGGCAGTTTTTATAAGAAAATCAAGAAGCCGAAGTTGAGGATTATATATATTAGTGAGTGTTGTGCATTTTTGAAATGCAATTTCAGTACTAGTTTAGGATTCTAGATTCTTTTTCTCGCCAGTTCTACTTAATATTATATTCTTTACCAAATAATTTTCGGAGGGATATGATATTTGATGTAAATATCATCAAATTTATAGGACTTCTTTCACATCCAAGCAAACATCTGTGCAGCTTACTTTTACCATTTGAAATACTGGCATCTCTTTATATAGGTAAATGAATATGGAAGATAGTATAAGTTCCCTGAATCACTTTAGCATTATCCAGGCTGATTACTAGAGCTGGAATGGCTGCATACATCTGTAACCACTGTTCAAAAATCCGTTCCACTATGCGGTTGCTCGATATTTGAAGATTTTTTTCTATTTAAATTCAGTACGCCAGAGCAAATGTAGAGACGGTCAGATATTCTGGAAGAATTGAGAAATTTACTTGATTAAAGTTAGGAAGGTAGTTTTGCCAGATTTCCAGGAATAGGCAGTGCAAGCATTCAGGTCATTGTGAATCAGACACAGACATGAAATAAAGTGCAGTTGCACATTTGAGATATTAAGACCATCAGTTGTGGATATATCAGAATAATGGATTGGTGATATTCAACCCTTCAATGGGTGCATACATCATTATGGCTAACATTCAACTCAATTCTCAAAGCTTTTCGTGTTCTTAAGTCAGTCACGACATTCCGAGTGAAGATTGGAATGCTTAGTGTTAGTTCACTGTGTCCGTTATGACTTCATTACCTATCATAGGATTCCTCAACCCCTGGTCTCCTCAGTCTTTTTCGTATTGCTGTAAATGTCACATACCTACCAGTTTCTTAATAAAATTGCCTGAGGAAAGACATTGCAGTTCAGTTGGTCTAACAACAACCGCCAATTCAGCAGATCATTCCGACTATATTTTCTTTTTCCCCAACTTATCTCAACCTGAGGTAAATTTTTTTTGTCGTTATTTTAGCAATTTTCACTGTTCAAAGTCATTTGATTTCGACCTTTTATAGCGGTGACACAATTGACGGAACATTCGCTATATTTTTTGAACTTAAGCAAATTGGTATAGCTGCAGAAGTTCAGCAATCACTTCATCATATTTGATATTAATGTTAGTGTCAGTGTTTTCTCTCATCTTTGTCATTAGTATTTTCTGCTTACTAAAATTCAATTTTTCCAATACAGTTTTTTTCTCGTTTTGGTAGAAAATTTACTATTGTGTTCCATTATCTTCCGCAAATGAAAGTGTAATATACGGTAAGAGGATGGGCCATTATTAGATTCAGGATGTTTCAGTTTCAGTTCAGTTTTCATCAGTTCTTGGAATAGGAAAAATGGAAAATTCGTTAGGGGGAAGCTTACTTTTAGGCCTTTTGCTTGTCACAAAAACTAATTTCGAACAATTCTCAAGTGTCATTTGAATTGTAATGTGTCCGGTTCTGGCTGTTGTATATACTGTTTGAATTTTGAAGCACTGTCATTTTGTTGCGAGTGTGGAGGGCGAGTCATGCAGCTGGTATCCAATTTTACTGTAACGGAAATACTTGATGAAATTCGTAATTCTATTGGATTATTTACCATCCGCTCTCGTTTGAGCAGATGTTCAGAGGGCCAAAACAATGGTGGTGACACAGACGACGGACGACTTTAGTTAGGAAAAATAGAGTGAAATTGAAGAGATGGGATGTCGAGATTGGGGTCAAAGTTTGTTGGGATCGGAGCCAGGTCCTTCACCCAGTGACCGATCGTGTTTGCTTATCGCTCAGACACAGCTCGGTACCACAGGGTAGATGAACAAGCTCATGCAATGATAAGTTAGTTCGGTTTGGATGTGCTGCTTTCCGAAATTCTTCATTCCAGGATCAGTGATTTTTCCTTGTAAGTTGTCCAATTTGTACTCTGAAATAAAAAAATAACCAATTGAAAAATTTCAATAGTTCTCATAAAAATGGCAACAAAAGTAACCTACTGATACTACTAATCACTGATAAGAAAGTACACAAATGTGATATCTGTATTTTGCCAGTGAAATCTCAGATTAAAACCGAAATTCATAAAGAAATGAAAAATCTATCCGGCGAGTGAACTCATCGGATGCCGGTTACTTTTAAAGTAAACGTACACCGTTTCAACAACACGAAATTTCCATTATTCTGTCATAATCCATTTAAACGTTTACTCACGTAACAACCCACACGTTAGAATTGCCTATGTAATTTTGGTAACCCAAAAATAGTTTGCGTCAATAGTTTCTCGATCTCTGTCCTCAGCTCTAAACTTCCTCAGTAATTACCTTGAAGAAATGTATTATAAAGGGGTATATATAAACTTCCTTTTATAATGCAAGTAGTTTGATTTACTTTTAGCACCAAAGAAAACCTCAACGATTCTTAAAAAGATGAGATATTCATAAAGAAAGATTTACTTAAGCCCATTTCATTTCCAACAAATGCACTGAGCGGTATAATTCGTCATGAAGTAATAAAACTCTGAAACGAAATTGAATGGAGAGGTGCTTTCAAAGGAGGCTTACAAGTCGGTATAATAATTTCACGAAAAAAAGTATTATGGAAGGAAATGTGTCCTATAATACCACCCAGTCTAGATAAATCGATTACTAATCACTTTGTTTCCTCTTAAATGAGCTTTTTCAAATTTTATTTCCAAAGAAATTCGGCTCTCAAAGTAACAACTAGTTTAATTTTAAGCATTGGCTCTTCGGGTATTTTCAAGGTTATTTCTCTCATATAATAGATTTCAAATATTTGGCCTCGATAGTTTCTGATCAATATTATTAAAATTGATATCAAATTTGAATAGTTTAATTTACGCTGTAGACGGGATCAGAATACGGTAAATTTGTGGAAAAAAGGTTGCGCGATAACCAATAGCTTCTTCCCTAAATGTAGGTGAAGTATTTTTATTCTCGATAACTCTCACATAATCACAATTGTAATGATATGTATTAGGCAAATAATAATGATAAAAGTGAAAGAAACACAAAATTATCTAATTCATTAGGTAAAGAACTACACTAGCTGTATGCTGACTGATAAGATTTGTAGTCTATTTAGCATGATTTCTCTCTTGAGAGCTTCCTGTACAATGTGAATGCTCACACTTGCTCAGATGGTAGACAGATATGTCAAACTTTCCTTATATTGTGGTTAGACAAGTCAGATGTTTAATAACCCCACTGATAAGCGCGTTTACCAGTGTGAATCAGTTAAACAGGTAAGTAATAAAGACGAAAATCGCAACAGCCTACCTTGACTACCATAATGCGAGATGGAGTTGTAGTGTTCCTTGGTGAAAATGCCCAAAATGCAGGGAAATTCACATTCTGACGGGCTGTGCGCAACATATCACCGCTACAGGGATTGCAACCGGTGAAAACTTACTTGAATTAGTCTGAAAGTTCACTTAGCTATAGAACTCTGCGAAATAAAGCCCAGCGATACTTCTAACGAATGATAATGATTGCTTGCACAGCTCCAATGCAGACAGACTTATATCAATGATAAGAATAGTTCAATTTCACCTTTAATTAAAATTCAATCTTGAAGCAGTCAGTCAGCGACCACAGGTTACAGAAGATGGAAAACAGTAGCACCAGCAAACTTCCATGTTACGATCTGGTCAGTTTAACGTTCTAGAAATGTCCAACCTCCTCGAAAATATCTTCGGATGCAAAGAAAAAGTCAATCAGATGCCTAAAAACAAGACTTTTCGTTCGTGTACATTAAGGCTATGCATGATTACTGTAACTAATGACAACAATCCCTGAAATAATGATTTAATTAGCAATATAATCTTGAGACAAAAATCCGTTAAGGATCATTTATGAATATGATGAATACAAGTTCACCGGTAACAATGGTAAGACCGAATTTAGGCTAATCAATTATCTTGTCAAGTTATATTTTTGTTCCTTTCCTTTCATGTTATTTTATAACGTAATAATTAGTTACAAGTACTCGAGTCTATCGTACTCTATTAATTGGAATATAGCAAACAAATTATAATGGAATTGGAAAGAAGTGTGGTTGGAAAAATCGGATGAGAAAAATGAATTGAAATTTATTTTTCTTTTTGAATCCAATTTGACATTCTCTCTCCTTCTTCTTCCTCCTCAAATGATGCTTATATTTGCCGAATTTTATGATTCTCCGAACACTGTAACATTAATGAGCTCTTTACTTTTTTCTTCTTCCCTCCCTCCTCCTCCTCTCTCTCTCTCTCTCTCTCTCCGGTACTGCTTTTTACCCATTATCCCTAGTCTGTTTACTCTCTTCTTAATTCTTTATTATTGATAAGGCATATATCATCTTACTGATAGTGATAAAAAGGAAAAAAAATTACTTTTATAACGAAAGGTAAAAACTTCAAAAATTATCCTCCACGATGAATTGTTCTTTATGGCTAAAATTTCAAATGTAAAATGAATGCTGCGAAGTTGTTATAACCCTTAATTATTAGGAGAAACTAGAAGAAGGTAATGAAAACTAAAAAAAAAAAATGCTATAACCATAATTGTTAGTGTTAATAGGAAAGGGAGGAAAATACAAATACTTTCCATTTTAGGAATATATTTTTATTAGTTTGTTTCCTGTCGAAGGTAAAGCATGAACAAGCTCAAATCACTCATAATTATTTGAAAAAAAAAAAACAAATTTAACTTTAGTAAATTAATAAATGAAACAGAAGGAGAAAAAAATCTAGTTGCTAGAATCGAACCGAAACTAGTGTTTAAAAAAAAAAAAAACATTTACTTGTTAACAAGTCGCCAAAAAAGTTTAAGATGGTAAACTAAATTAAACTGTTAAATAAGATCAGTCTAGGACTTCAAATTTGACTGAGAAGTATTTGATTGAAGATTTTCCAATCTTCATGTCTCCAAACCGTAAAATTTCACAGTAGATGTAAAACGGACGAGTTCTACAAATGATCGTTAAAAAATTCAATGTCAACATTTCGTTTAGTTAAGTTTAAGCCGGAAAGTCAAATTTCTTTATAACTATTTCTGAGAAAAAAAAAATTTTTGATGAAAAGGCATTTCACCAAATTTTTTTTTGCCGTATTTTGATTTTACTTCCAAATGTTGTAAATATTTGCCTTTAGTTAAATTCATTTTATAAGATGATTTTTTTCTCTTTTTTTTCAAAGACTTTGGAATTCTAATTTCAGTTATTCGGTATAAAGCCAATAATTCTGGTGTGATATAAATTCTATTCACTATGGACTGAAAATCCATAAAAATGATGGGAAGGTGGAAGGTAAAAACAGCAGTGATAGGAAGGAATGAAGGAAATTTCACAGGGAAACTAAGATTCATTGTGATTCAATTTTTAATTCTTGTTTATCATCTGGTCCAGTGATAATATCAGCTAATATTTATGCGAGCATGAAAACTATTTATTTTCTTCGATTATACAGTACAATTCTAAGAATCCATCGATAATCTAAAACTATAAAAAGAGACTTAAGTGAAAAAAAGATTTCAGCAAATGGCATTAAAAAGATTGAAATACTCGAAGGGAGAAAAAAGTGATAAATTAAAAGAAGAATGCTTTTTTCCTCTATGACTCGATTCCATTTCAGCGGTATTTTGTAACCTCCAAGTTTACATATAATTTACGGCTCATTAAGCTGAAAATGTTCTATCATTTGTGAATCTGAGAATACTATGCAAAATTTTAAATGTCCCATTAAGATTTGAAAATAAATTGAAGCCTAAAACCTTAAAGCAATTGCAAACATCATCAGCACAGCAACAGCTTTATCACTTTGTAGCCTTGAAAATTATCAAACTCAAAGTAGTAATATTTGTATATAAATAGTTTTCTCCTGGCTATATTTTCAAGAAATTTAAACTCCAAAGATTAAAAAGCAATCAAGTTTTGGAAGGAAAACAAAACTACACTGCTTAAAAAATAATGCTCATGCATTTGCAATCTAATTGCTATTAATTTAAATATTCGGAAACAGAAGAATAAGATTAAATTGTCGAATGCTTTGGTCTTGCACCACTATACAGTGGAATTTAAAATTTTGAAAGTTAGAATTAGTCTGGGAAACATCTAATTTATATGTAGCATAACAATCTAAGTGCTATTAATTCAAATGAAAAGAATAATATCAGCCTGTCAAGTGCTTTCATACTTACATATCTAATACCATACGGTGAAATTTAAAATCCTCTAACCGTCAAAGTATTATTACCTCAGATGAATTTTTCTTCCTTAAGCTTTTGAATCGAGTTTGTTGAGTATTTTGCAATGAAAAAAAAAAGGGAACTAAAAGGTATGCGCATTTAGATGCCTGCAAAGGCAAAATTTTGTTTGCACTTCAAAATGGCAAACAAATCTTAAATTTATCAGTCTTGATGTTCAATTTTATAAATTTGTCCATACAGTGTTTCAAAATTCAACACTTCATGCAGATCTTAAAAAAACAGAAAAAAACAAAATTTGAACAAGATTATCTAGGTGTAAAAAAAAGTCACAAAATCATTAAGATATAAATCACTAATATTTGAAAATTGGTGTGTAACGTGAATGAAATTTTTTTTTCAAAGAGTTTATAAATGTGAACTCTTAAGTTTGCTCAACTCAGCTGAAGAAAAATTGCAAAACGAAGAAAAAGAACAAGGAAATCATCGTAGTACAAAAACTTTGGCAACTGATAGTTGATAATTAGTAAGAACTTAAAAGAATTTACAGACATGAAGTGTTCTTTTTCTCGACTCATTCGTTTTTAAATATGAATTTATTGGAAGGACATAGAATACTTCGTATAGATGACGGATTTAAATTTCTATAAATCTGTACAGAGATAACTTTGTGTGATTATCATTGAGATGATTTGTTCCCTTTACAAAACTTCATCAATACTTTTTACCATCTTCCATTCATAACTCCCAACCACACACCTTCACCTGCTTCATACAATCATATATATGTCTACATTTAAGCAACCTAGAAAATATTTGAAATGCAAAAATTAACAAATTTAAAATTCTTTGAATTGAGAAATTTGAAACTGTCAGATCGTGCTACCACTGCTGCTGCTGCTGTGGCTGTTGCTGTAATGTCAGTCATTTCTCAGCTCTGAACTTGTCCATTATGAAAAGTATTTGGAAGAAATTGATGAAAAAGGGTAGTAGCGTTAAAAGTGGAAGATGCTACAGCTCGTAAATTATTTCCGGGATGCCGGCCCGCTTCTTTGATGCAAAAATTTACGACTCACATAAAAAATGAAAATGAAAAAGAAAAGAAATTTTTGAGATAACAACCCCGCGAAATCTTTTTGCCAGCATCTTTTGCTTACCTGTGTCACTACTACAACTACTAGTATTCACAGTTCCCTCAAACAAAGAATAGAATGGAAGTTCATCTCCTCACCTTTCTGAAAAAAACTAACAAAGGAGTTAGTTAGTTACTTCTGCATGAGGAGAGATGAAAAATTTTCATATAATTTGTCCTTTGAAATGGGCAGAAAAAACACTTTTATATCTTTTTTTCCGTGTAAATTGCACGGAAAAAAAGACGGAAATTGAGGAAAAATGAAAAAAGAAGAGAGATGGAACAAATGGAATACGATATCGGAGATTCGGAAGAAGAAGAAAGGCCACCACCACCACTGAATGATGTCGTTGTCGTCGTTGTTGATTGCCGGCTGGTGGACCGGCCGACCAACCGATTGTGTTTGTTTCATTCGGATGGATGAATTCGTTCGTGTCTTCCACTTGAAAAGGAAGAGGAAAAAAAGAATGAAAGGAAATTTATTGGGAATCATATCGTTTCAATTTCAGTAATGGCACTGATGGAATCTCCATGAAGCAATGAACAACAACAACAGAAAGGCATAAAATTCGGAGGAGAAAAAATGAAAGAAAAAAGGCAGGAAGGAAGAAGAAAGAAAGGAGTTGAATGTGGGAAAAACTCATTTTGATAAAAGTCCAGGACATGCTGGTGTTTTGCGCTTCTGGGTTTCTGGATGAATGCTAAATGGATGGTACAAAATATTTTGAAAGGTTAATTTGTGGCACAATCAGTGTGTTGTCTATGCTATTGTAATTTCTCCTTTAGATTGAAAAATTTACTTGTCATTTCGTCAATTTGCAAAAATAAAGAGTTTTGAATTGCAAACTCTTTGTTCACTTTTTGGACTTCCATTTTAAAAAAATTTCCCCTTTTCTCTTTATCGTGAATATCTTAATGGCCATAGATGGGGTCATTTTTCAGGTGATATTAGTTTAATATATAAATACAGCGACACGTTCAGAAAACGGAACAAAATACGCACGCATGTTTGCATATGAAGACGTGAATACGTATAACATAAGCATACATAAACGTGACTTGGGAAAAGAATGGTTTTATATTAAAATTTAGTTGGTACCTGATACTAAAAGAGTGAGTTGAGTCGTATTACCCTCTACCTGGAAGATTATCAGCCATACGCATACGATGTAAGCGTAGATACACGTACGCAAAGCACACACGTGAAAGAGTGATTTTATTTTTGCAAAAATGAAAGGATCGAATGGGTGGAACGAACCGTATGTCCCTGGTGCGCCACTATATTTTATTTTATAGCTTTTCAGATAAACGAAGGGACCACACATGGCGAACGGTATTTTCCAATAAATTATATGGAACAGAGGAAGAGGGGAGAAAAAAGAGGAGAAGAAATGGGTGAGATAATAGTATTGAGGAAATTTTTTTAAGTTAGTAAATGGCTGAGAAAGTTGGCCGCGATGAACAATTTAGCAATTAAGTAAATGTTCAAGTTTTATAAATTAGGAAAATCACCATTACTATTGATACAAATGCATTCTTCATATTCTCTTTGCTCCCTTCTCTAATGAAGCCGTGCAGAGATAGCTTCTGTTCGAGAGTGGAAGATCTTTAATTAAGTGTGGTTGGGAAATTCATGAGTTGACAAGAATTTATCCCTATTTTTCTAAGACAAATACAGTAATCCCAAGAAGGCAGTATGATTTAGTGATAGCAACGAAAGGTTTAGCTTATTAATAAGCTGTTGTGGCGGCATTTCTTATAAATTTGGCTGAAATGCGAAAAAAATTGAAATGTTCAGTAATCTTGCGTTAATTAATTAACTAGTTGTCCCCAATTTCTCTGTAGTGGCTGAAATATAGCATTATATTCAATATGCATGATGTGAACTGTGAAGGCTACAAATTAAATCTAAAAATTTTCACTTCTGACTTTCAGGACGTAAGTTTATCTAAAACACTGTTACAAATTAAGTCCCAATCAATTTACCGTACAAAATTTATATTTGACACACAAATGATTGATTATATTATTACACTTCAGATATATTATGTGGAAAGTGAATTAAAATTAATGCTCAACAGTCCTACGGTAGTTTCGGTTGCTGCACTTATAATAATCCTAGTATGCATAGATAGTCTGCGAAATTAAAGGTAGCATTGGCTACTATAATTGATTTCCGGTATCCGGTTACCATAAGAAATTAGTCCAACGTAACTGTACATATTCATTCAATTCCGTTAATATGCTTAATAGTCTCCACCATATGCGAATTAATAAAAAAAAGTCTATAATAACAGGCATGAAATTAAATTTTAATCCGGTTCGACCCATCAAAGATATTCCACGTTGTCTCGGAAAGCGTAAATTTCGATCTATTTGAAATTCCCAGTAACACTTTTTCGTCATATTCCAGCACAAAAAGTGCTGGAATATCATATATGCATCAGCACAACAATTTTAAAAAAAAGATTTAAATTCCGAATCAAAAAGTGAAATTTTTTTTCAATAAATGACTAAAAATTTTATGGAATAAAATAGCACTGTGGTATTAAATGTGGAGAAGAAAAAGGAAATAATCGTTGTTTGAAATGAAAATTTTAAGAAGCATTATAAAAGCAATCACATCCGTTGGATATGATGGTCAAATTATAGGGCTTTGAGGGATAAAGTGTAGCCTGGATAGGATATCTCAACGGGATTCAGTCTCGTCGAGACTTCTCTGGAATGAGATTATTTATGAAGGGCATATAACGGTGGATGATTGCAATCAGATGTAAAATACTCTTTTGGAAAAAAAAGCAAGTCACTTTTTTATGGACCATAACTTCACTTTTATTTGCAACTCACATAGTTTGGACATAAATTAAATAGAAGGCAGAACTGCCTCCGTGACCTTCACTACTTGACCTTTCCTTCTAGTTGATTAACTAACTGAATGAAGCAGCATCAAAATTATTTGCAAGGAAATATTCACAAAAAACAAACAAGCAAGAAAAAGGAATAAAACGAAAGAGTTTAGATATCAAATGAATGATAAATATAAACGATAGGAATGAAAAATAGAAAGAAATAAAAGTAAACAAATGAAACATTACGAATAATCAAACGAGGAAAACGATCATTTTCCACTGATTTCATAAATAGATTACGCGAAATATAATCGGCAATCGTAATTTTGTATTAGCTACTCCAATGAAATAAAATATTCAAATATTTGTGTTCACTTCTTTTCTTATATTATTGTTATTTATATTTCTTATATTATTCATTTCTTATATTAATTACCAAATTTTCCTTTTTCTCACTTGATTTCTAAACTTATTTCATATTTTCATGAATACTTTTGGCAAGAAAAAATATCTGTGACATTTTCCGATTCTGATTTACATCAAACTTTAGTTGCCTTATCAAAAATACAATTCCATCCGATGAAACCATTCCATTTAATCAATTAATGACTCGATCAACCCTGAATCATACTCAAGTATAATGAACGGCATGTGTCATCACCATCAACATTCATTATCGATCAAATCATTCCAATCAATTCTGATCATACTAAAATGTTAATTATTTAACAAGCAACACAAACCAACATCATCCGCTCAACTGTTAGCAAAATATTTTCCCATTAAGCACGTTTATAATTATTAATTTCAAATTATGATATTTAAAATATACTTATGCAAGAAGCTTAGTAAAATTACTGAAAATAAAAGAAAAAGCTAACTGCAAAAAATTCAAATAGTAGCAGAAAAAGTGTGTGTATAACAATCAGAAGAAAAAGGGAAGAGTGAAACTCTCTGGATACAGATGTGACTAACAGATCTGAAAAAAGGACTTTCTTCTGTTAAGTAATTTTTCGGTAATTCATTTCCTTTTTTCTTAACCAAAGATCTTCAGCTCGTGCATTGTAATTAGTGAAACTGAGCGGAATAATTAGCAAGCATTCCTGATTGGATTATATCAAATATGTCTTTTTCATTTGTTTTATTTCTAGAATGAAAATTCATATGAATGTGTCAGCCGGAGAAAGAGAAAGGGGGAGAGAGAGAGTTAAAAGGGGAGAAAAAAATGGATGAAAAGATAAACAGAAGCGCTAACAGAAAGTAAATCCGGCAATCAAGAAGTTCATTTTTTCTCTCTCTCTCTCTTTCCCTCTTTTTTATAAACTTCCACAGGGACGGGAGAAGATGGGAAAAGTTTGAGGTGTTCGGCTAAACATCAAAAGGAAAGAGTTGAACAATTTAATGTTAATGGCTACCCCTTTCCATCTCAGCCATATATACTTGGTGTATCCCATTGCATTGTTTGCATTTCCTCTGACACAAGTACTTAGCAAAATCTCTCTTGTGACCCCGAATTGACCTTCTCCTCTCCATTACTCATTCATTAATTGAGTGAAAATTTCGCTCAAATTTTACTTCCTACAAAATTGCATAAATTAGCAAAGTGATTTTTGATTAACACACAAAATTAATTGATCTTTCAGAAGCTAGAAATAAAAACTTCCATTCTACTTCAAAATTTCAACACTTTTCCTAATTTACACATGTCTAGAAAATATATGCAGTACCCCCTTCTCACATATTTGTTTACCACACTTCAAATCAATGACTACTTAAAAAATCAGGTGAATTTCAATTTGCCACCATTTCCGGTTCATTTGGCATTTAGCAAAAACTAATATAATGGATGTTAATTGCTGAAACAAAGAAAAAAATACGTTCACCACTTGATCGATTGACTTAACATCCACCAAATCATTGCTGATATCATGAGATTTATGATGTAAAATGATAAAAAAAATCGAAATTCTCAAATGTTTTAAAATAATCTTTCAAACTGGCCGCAAAATAAATGGAGCAAATAGATATAAGTGATAAGCGGAATTTCTTTTCGCCCCTCGCTCTCTCTCTCTCTCTCTCTCCCCCTCTCCCTCCGTTCTTGCCAAATCATTCGTTTCCTTCTTCTCCCTCTGAAACTGTAATATTAATCTTATAACTCAGTATAGTTCGCGGAATGATGAAAAGTTTTGTATATACATATCGATTTGACAGCAACTGCCTTGTTGTTGCTACATAAATAATAAATACTTTTTGAAGTGAAGAAAAATTCCTTTGAGAAGTACCGCTTATCAATTTATCATATCAATCCTTGCATCTTTTCACCTTAGCGTAATTTACTCATACCTTTTTTTTCCAGTCATTCTTTAGCATTTATAGAATTCCTTTTATCAAGCTCCACACCCATTCACACTGATCTCTTTGAGTCGTGTTAGAAGCGAAAAAGTGAAAAAACACCGAGAACTTTTCCATTTCCAATTTACAAAAAATAATCAAATTAAGTGAGGATGAAGAACTGAAGAGAAACAGACGAGACTGCTGAGAGGGAGAGAAATTTCAGTGCAGAATGGAAGATAAATTAAAATGGAATAAAAGAAATGGAATTAAGGAATTGTCAATACTCAATTCAATAGCTTTGTCATTAATTCGCTCCATGGGGTGACAATGGCAGCCACACAACATGAGAGGACGGAGATGTGTGTGTCCATTACAGTAATCCTACAGGAGACGTCATTATCTCATTTCAGTTGTCTTTTTTTAAAATTTGATTTCCGTAAATTAATTTAAAGAAAAAATCCATCTTTGAAATGCTCCTAGTAATTAAAAAGTGAAAACTTTTCGTATATTTTCAGCAAAATTTTTGAAACTAACCAACCATCAAATACATTGTTTTTTTTTTGTTAATTTGATTTTTGCAAATAAATTTAAAAAGTCCACTTTTTAATTATTTTAACAACTTTCCGAAATTAATCAACTAGCAAATATGTCTTTTTTTTTTAATACACAGTAAAAAAAAGCAGTAATTTAAGATGGTGGCGAAACAAAAAAAACATTTCTGATTCGACATTATGGAAATTTCAAATTTGTTGTTAAAATCACAATTATTTAAAATACTGAGACCATTCGACAAAAAAAAAGAAATTATTGCTAAAATTTGGAAACTTCCAAATGACTGTTAAATTTTATGGACTTCAGAGTTCCATTACTGAGATGCCAAAACTTTCCGATAATTACCAAAACCAATAACAAAAATTTAAGCATTTCAGGACCGCTAAAGCTTAGGAAGTTCTGAAGCACTACTAAGAATTACTTTGGCCAAGTAATTCTAAAAAAAAGAAATATTTTCTAATTAATATCTTGCATCATTATTCTTCCTCGCATTAATGCTAATAATACATACAATCAACCTTAATTAGTTAGATTTTACCCAACTGAAACAAATACTTCAATTTTATCAGTAACATAATTTGCATTACCCACATTGAAGCAGTTAAAATTATAATATNCCAATCAACCTTAATTAGTTAGATTTTACCCAACTGAAACAAATACTTCAATCTTATCAGTAACATAATTTGCATTACCCACATTGAAGCAGTTAAAATTATAATATTTCGTTCGAGCAACACACTTACTTTGTTAAAATTACAGATTTTTTTCAATGAATTTACAAAAAAGTAGGTTAATTAATTACCAGCAAGTCACTTGTATCAGAAAGATCTTGATGTATCAAATTTTTTTTGCTATATGTCACATTTCCGAGCAGTTAATTAAGTATTAAATTAAGTAATAGCAGCAATTAATGGGTAAAAGTTTGTTAGAATAAATACGTCACATTAAGTAAGCTAACTGTAATACTTAACTTTCCCTCTAGGAGTAATACGTCAAATCATAAATAATTACGTAAAAAAAAAAGGAAGGCAAAACTATGATTACCCAACTAGTACACCACCTTTTCCCTAATTAAGGTAATATATTGGAATTTGAGGTGATCTCTGAACTCACCTTGTCTGGGGTTGCCAGCTATAATTGAAAATTCGTCCACAGGCATAATTAAATTCACTAGCATTTCTGTTTTTAAATTAGAAATGATGACGAATTTCATGATAAACTGAAATGTTAATACAGTTTTCGTTTTGGTTTTCAAAAATTCTCGACAGCTTCTGTTTATACAATTTATCCCTTAATCGTTTGAACAGCTTGCCATATAATTTTTACACAGCATTCAATATCTTAGTAATTACCGCTTCCTTTTAATGAATAGATTGATAAAGTGAAATTTCATTGCGCCGAGTAAAAATGAAAAAATTACTCGGCGCAATAAAATTTTATATATATATATATGAATGAGTTGGATTAAGTTTTTTTCTGATAATGCATGATGGTAAAAAAGTTGACCATAAAGATCACCATTCAAAAGATATTGGCAAATGGTACTAACAAATATTACAATATCAGCTTAGATATGTCTACTTCCCAATTAATAATGATAATTTAAAAAGAATTGAAGGAATGAATGATATAATATACAAAAAGGAAAACAAAAAGACGACACAGTAAATGATATTTGTCAATCTAGCAAGCAAAGCTGCAACATTTCATTGTCATTTTTAACAATAACGAAAAAGGTGGGGCTGAGCCGGTGATCGAAACCGGGACCTCTCGCACCCAAAGCGAGAATCATACCACTAGACCACTCAGCCACACTGAGAATGCCCACTTTCAAAATATTTCAATGTTATTAAATGAAATACTTCCGCAATTTGCACCCTTTCCCTGACTAGGTTGTTTCTTAGCAGGTATTACTTTTAATGAGAAAGCAGTAACTAGCCAAAATTCCCGGCGATAGCCTTAACTGCTTATGAGAAACAGTTAACCTTANACTGAGAATGCCCACTTTCAAAATATTTCAATGTTATTAAATGAAATACTTCCGCAATTTGCACCCTTTTCCTGACTAGCTTGTTTCTTAGCAGGTATTACTTTTAATGAGAAAGCAG
The DNA here is from genome assembly GCA_003640385.1 of Setaria digitata. Lineage (NCBI taxonomy): Eukaryota > Metazoa > Nematoda > Chromadorea > Rhabditida > Setariidae > Setaria > Setaria digitata. The sequence goes on from RCAB01000106.1 coordinate 96,489, forward strand.
TAATTAGCCAAAATTCCCGGCGATAGCCTTAACTGCTTATGAGAAACAGTTAACCTTACTGTATGTTTTGTACAATTTATAAATAAATAAGAAGCAAGTGTACTAGCATTCAAAGAAAAGAAGGTACTTTAACCTTCCATTAGCTAACAGTGGTGGTGACACTAACCAGTGGTATATTCATGAAGAGTTAAGAGAAAATATTGCAACTGGAGACTTTGTATAAGAGAATATAAATGGCTGGACTAGAAGCTCATCCATCCATCTATGCAATTAAAACATTTCGAAATCCCTTCAACCTATTTAATTCGGTCATTAATTATTCCTATACAACATCGACAAGCGTCACAAGAAGTGAAAATGACAATGACAAGCTGGAAGGAATATTTGTCCACCTGGTAATCAATTTCATAGGATTTTTTCGATTCGACCGTTATTAAATTAACAATACTCTTTTCTTCTCAACTCTATGGATCCTGACCTCTACAAAAGTTTATCACAGAAACAATAATAACGCAGCTCCAACAGTTCAGTAAATTTTTTCTCACTAACAATGCTAAAATATTGTACACTCAACTCGGCTCTTTTATAAAATGCTACGACACTGAATTTCTCATCCTCGACTGTAAAAATTTACACAAAAAAAAACTCTCCTAAATGGATGCAACTTCATACAATCAGCTGATAATATAAGTTTTTATTTATAAAACTAGAGCTATTAAAACCAGTTCAATAATTTTTTCTTGTGCAGTGCGGAAACAATATCAAAACTGACTAGTTTATCCAATTTAAATTGAAGATAGAAGACACAGCTAGTAAAAATTCAAACAAAAAGAGATAATTTTAACACAACAAGATTCAAAATACATGGAATAAATTAAAGAATAAATGAAGGAAAATTTGGCAGGAAACTAAATAACATGAAAATAAAGTCAAAATATAGCAATCGTGGCACAAACGATAAAACACTTGAAGCAATCCCACTAGTTCTGTAATCCTCGAGCGGAGACGTTGTAGATCCTCGTTCCCATTAACAACAGTTCATGTGTAACTGGTAACTAGCATGGGAACCTGCTCCTCATGAAAGACTCTGATTTCATTTCGAGGAGACACAATAAGCTGTGTACAAGGAAAATGTTCTTGCGTGACAGACGAATACACGACGAGTCGGATAAAGCTGCTTTTTTAATATAGCATCAATATATGATAAATACGAACCAGGTGAGGAGTAAATTATTGCGCCGTGATCTCAAAGCTCAAGTGGCGAGACAATTCACTGCAGGGAAAAAGGACGGATGAAGGAAATGTAAAGACAATGAAGTCAGGCCAAATAAAGAAACTATGGAGAGAATACAGCAACAGCATAACTCTCTTCTATCTGTTCCTTCCATCAACTGAGATGTCAGAAACAGTATTACGAATAAATGGAAATAAAATAGAATATGAGTCTGATCAGTGGACATAAGCGCAGCAACGAGTGCTATTTTGAATGGATGAAGTATATAGCACACTTTGCAATGATCAGCTCCACATATATGCAGGCAATGACCCCCAACTGTGAAGGATATGTTGAACAAGGGTACAGAAGTATACTGTATGAAATATCTCACAATCAAAGGTAATACTGTTTCTGACACTAGCAAAAATAAGTGAAATTTAATAGACATCTCTCTTGATACTATCTAATTTTTCCAACAGATCAGAATGGGGAGCTGGTGAGAACAAGGCTCACCAAGACCTAAACATCCAGCATTCACTCTCACTGTCATTTTCTTAATCTAACAGCAAATGATAACTACAAAACGAAGAGACAATTCATCCCCAAAAAAAACAAAGTAACACCAGACTGCTGCAATCCCAAGAGACCCGCAACGCATCATAATATTTCATGGCTGAGTTCATCCATCACTGCTTTAAGATTCAAAAGAGTTTTTCTATTTCTCATGTGTTCCTTCTACAGTGACTCTTTTTGTTTTAAACTATTTCCTAATTATCATATCATTAAGAACTAATATAGAGTAATATGAAACAAAAAACAAAATATCACCACAACATATGGAATAGCTCTGAACCATTCAGAGGAAAGTTTTTGCCATATTCAGTACCGATGGCGATTTGAATGTCTGCAATGGAATTCAAAGTTGGATTTAATTAGTTTTCCATGCACTGAAGGGACGCAAAGAGTAATTAAATATAACAACTGACAGTTATCCTATATTGTTTCTCACAAAAATTAACTATGCGTCGTTTATTGAGCTGCTGTGTCTCAATAATCTTACAGCAATAAAATTAAAAGACCTCAACAAAGACAGCGGGATTTATTTTTATATGGATGATTAAACCCAACAAGAACAAGAAGCAAAAAGAAATATGCACATCTGATGCTACATACTGTTTAGCTTGTGTCTAATATTCCTGTATGCTGAAATTCACCAGCAGTACAATCAATATGTCAACGTTTCGTAGCTAACATGATAAAAAGAAACTTTCTGAACATGAAACCATGCGGTGAAATGAATATAAAAGAAAAAAATTTCATTAAAAATTCATTAAAAAAATTTCTTTTCATCGTTTTACATCTCTAAATTCATTTTCTAAAAAATTCTCAAGTTCTCAAAAAGTTTAAAAACTAGAAATGAGAAAACTGCATATTACCTTCGAAGCCGATCATGTTCTTCATGAGAATTTTCACGCCAACCACTTTTAGACGAACCGTGATTTGAATAAGAATCATATTTGTGCGCAGACGGTCGCTCTAAGTTATGTCTCTTCTCATGACTGAAATAAAAAAAGTATATGTTAGAAAAGCAGAAAAGAAAAATTACAGAAAGAAAACTGAAAAAGCTACTTTAGCGACTTAGAACGGTGACGGCGACTGCGTATCAAAGGACGACGCCTTGGTGATAATTTCTTTGGCGAAGCACGGCGCTTTCTTAAAGATGACGACAAACGAGTACTGCTATATGATGGATATGAAACCGCAACATCCATCAGTGGAAGCGGTCGGGACGGACTCTGTAAGCGGAGAAAATAATTTCAGATATCGAATTTATTCATAAACTAACAGAGTAGAAGAAGCATTCAGCAAATGTTAGAATGGTGGGATTTATAAAAATCAGGATAATTTGTGGGAAGCGTATTTTGGCCAAGGCACAGATAAGATCAAAACAGTTAAAACCACCGTTAAAAAAAAAAATCTTTTTTTTTAAGCCTTTCAAACCTAACTTATTTAATTTGAATACGCACATAATTTTCTGTCCCGCAAGTCTTCCTGCTTCGGCCATTATATCTAGTGGAAGATAACATCACAGCAGGAGGTCGCTCTTCACTCAGCAAATCTTTCAAAGTTTTCTTTACCGGCAGATTTCTGAAATTTTCCAACGATAAATAAAATAATTTAACCACCCTGGTATATTAACATAAGTAAAACATTGTCTGCTCTTTTAGACAAATAGGAAACATCGATTTCCACGAAATCCAGTTGATATGGCAGTACAAACATGTCTGGAGAGAAAGCAAAAAACTTAAAATATGAAAAAGGTGGATGGAAGTTCCAATTTTTTTAAACGGTTGTTATTAAGCTCAATTTTTGGAGGCACATGACGTTACAAACAGCTATGTTATTCTATAACTGGTCAACAGTGTTTCAGAACCATCAAAACCGTTAACAGTTAAATTTTTTTTTCTTACTGACAGGAATAAGAAGTAGCATAAAACATACTGCACAAAAAATCATTACAGAAAAAAAAATACCTCTTCGCATTCCTGAATTCAAAATACGATATTTCAGTTTCCAATAAAGATGGCAGTTTTTGCGAATTATTCCGAATTTTCATTTTCAATGCTTTCACATCTACGCTATCATCAAAAGGAAATAAGCTGCAAAGCCTCTGACCAGCTGCACGTTGTATCTCACAACCATCTGCAGCAGCGTATATCACCTTTTCTAAAAAAATTATATGTATATAATCTAAATAAATTGCATTAAGCGCGTTTTACTAAGGTAAAGTTCAGAAAAATTACACCAACAAAGATAAAAAAGTTCAACTGTTTTGATTTCAATTTCGCATTGTGCAAGCTAGTAAGCACTGTATTGCTTTTTCATAAATTTGATAAAATGGTATGCACCGTGCATAAATAAGATATTTCCTGGTCGATTCTGCGATTGTAAACAATCAGATTTATTAACTGTCAAGTGATTCACATGAACGAGCACAAAAGACCTGTTTTAGTAAATGCCGTGGGAAGCTAGGCTTTTGAACAAATATACCTAGTCTACGAGAGCAGGTTTGTTAAAAGAGAAAGCTTAAATTTTTAAAAATGGGATTAACTGAATTTGAAGTTCAAAGAAGCAGAGAATACTTTAAATTGAATGATACCTTTATTGAAAGGATTTCTGATGTGATCACTTGCACTTAGTGCAAGCGGACATTTTGTAATCCACTGTAATTTGATGTTACCACCACCTTTGAAGTCAACCCATCTCATTGCTGGTTGACCTTTGTAGAGTGCTTCTGAACACATCTGTGCAAAACCTGCAAAGGATGAATGAGGAAATTTCGACGCCTACTATTTTAGTGAAGTGATTCCTTATTTCAGAAAAACACTGATACTCCCTGTATGCAGCAGATCAACAATTTATGTTAACATATTTGAGAAAATACCGGCAAAATGATCTGCATTTCGTGCAAGGAAAACCAAAATCACAACAGGAGCTCGTCGATACGCCTCAGCTAAGAGCTTCTCGACAAATGGATGAGTTGTCCACAATGATGTTTCCATCGCCAATTTGATATTTTCTTCACATGCTCGTGCTAAGAAGAATTGTGCACGATGCATCAAACATTCGATTTCAACTGACTCTAAAATGTTTCTTACTTATTGCTTAAACACAAAAATATATTAAAACTGGACGACAGCATATTTAAAGTTATAAAAAAGAATAACTGCTTAGTTTCTTTTTCGTGAAATCTTTATTGTCTTTGATGGGATATTTTTCCTGAAAATTACCAACGAGAACAATGACTTACCTGCGCAAATGACAGCATCTGGTCGTTTATATTTATACGATTCCGTTGAATGTGCTCTTTTACATGATGACACAAGCTCCTTTTTCACCAAAGGCACAGAATGGCAACGAGATGGTTCTGCTACCTCTTCTGCAAACTTCAAACAATCGACTGAAATCTATGAAAACACCGAGTTAAAGCAGCCCAGTACAATAAATGAATTGAATAGAATGTTTTCCGAGATTGAAAATAACTCTAAAATAATTCGAATAGGAACCTTGAAAAAATAGAATATTGCAGTTTTTGCACTCTGGACAGATTACCCAGAAACTATTAAAAACTAAAGCTCAACTGTTGAGGATACATTCACTTTTCAAATTACTTAAAGACAAATTAAATACCCAATAAGCTATTTGAAACTCATTGACTTTTTTATCCCTCTTATGTCGGAAGCATTTTTTTTTGCCACTAATTTTACATAATGCACCTCCGTAGAATCATAAAATATCACATTTGGCTGACTTCACCACAGGTCATCCCAGAAAAAGATGAGAAAGATGATCTCTTCCAAAAAATTTCAATAATCTTTTAATTGATTTTGTTTCCATTACCAACTTCAAGGAGAATTTCTTTATTAAACGACGATATTCTTTTTACTGAAGTAAACTATTCTACAAGCAGTGAGGAAGTAGATGATTAATTACCCCCTTCATCTAACAAAGCTATACAAAATGAAAGTTCTTTGGGCCTTTTGTTTGCACCACTAGGTGTTATTGGTTACTTCCAGCTTTATCTAATTCAAATCAGTTAAAACTTTAAATTCGGAGCTGGAAGAATTCTCTGTATGGTTTTCACAAAATTAAGATAAATTCTCACTAATCGTTTCTAACCTTCTTCGCTCGGTAAAAAAGAGAGATCAAAGAAGTGAAAAGCTCTGGGATGACAACTGTTTGGTGTGACGCTGCAACTTAACAACGTTCTGGAGGATTCTACTAGCAATCTGAACGTTCTCAGCCAATAATATTCTCCTTTAGTTTATATTCACAATACAAAATGTAACTAAAGCTAGAAGAACAGGATAGATAAGAAGTAAAAATAACCATGCGTTTCGTTGCACTCATCTCGGACGACCAGATCCAAGTCCACATCGCCCTCATCCAGCTGATCAGAATGATTTGGCACAACGACGATGACACCATCATTGGTAACAACTTGTGCTGAACAGTATTCGAGATTGCTGTTAGCACAGATTTTTTCAGCTGATTCAGAACTAGAGCGTTTGCCTGTTTCGCAGTTGTTGTTATCGCCGCTATCATGTTCACCTGCATTTTCTGATGGTGATGATTAGGTGCCTGGTCCTGCTTGGTCAATGCTGAACAGATTTGAAGAATCTTCATTTTCTTCATTTGCAGGTGAGGAAGACTGCATTTTTTATTTTCTTTGGGTATGCAATGACGATTCAGAGTTTAAGGTCAAAGGAAGACTTTGTTAGGGTGGAAATGATTGAGTCAACAGTCAGATGAAGAGAAATCATAATCACAAGGATTCAAATAGTCAGCCCAGAATACCAACTTGAACTGGTAGCACGTGGTGTATGGTTGCTTCCCAACATCAGACTCAAAGGTAACTGGAAAAATATTGGCCTCAGTGGGAATGAGGCTTTTGAAGAAGTGGGAAGCAGCGTTTTTAACAAGACAAGTAGAGCTGATGACACTGCTATCAGTCTGGAGAAGGAGTAGCCGGAGTTGTTGAAGGCCTTACCATCTGTCAAATTAAGCGTAACTTCGCTGGTAAAGGAATGGAAAGCCAAAGCAGTACAAGCGCTTTCTCCCACACATGAAATTCTGACAGGGACAGAGAAAACAAAGGATGGGATGGTCAAAGGTAAGTTTCATAGATGTAGGAATGGTAGTGGTTATCGAAGTGTAGTCAACACAATAGGGGCAACAATCCCACCGAATAGCAAAGCTGAAAGAAAAAAGCGGAAATTTTTTTTTTTGGGGAAGATTTTAAAAGCTTAAACAAGTGTTTAAAATTTAATAAATTAAGAATTCATAGACACTACTAAAATTTAAAGATATCCTGAAGAGAGAGAAGCAAGAGAGTAAGAAGAACGTTAACGATACACATACAGTCAATTATCCCAACCACTTTTGTTACATTCCAGGACGTAGAGACTTTAGGATTCACTGAAATTTTTATTTTTCGCTTATAAAAGTCATTTTTTGTTTACCTATCCGTTCAAAAAATAGAGCATGAAAAAGTAAGAAAAACAATCTCCAATAAGCGCAAACAGCGTACTGGTGTGTATCACAAAATGTATATTATCCATTTCTAAAACCTAGCAGTATTTCTTGGAAAACAAGTTATTGCCAAAATTACAAAGCTTTCCTTTACTTTTTCAGTTCTATGCCNTATCATTTCTAAAACCTAGCAGTATTTCTTGGAGAACAAGTTATTGCCAAAATTACAAAGCTTTCCTTTACTTTTTCAGTTCTATGCCTCTCCTAAGGACCAAACCTCATTCGTTAGTCTACTCAACCCAATCATAATGATGTCAAACTATTCAAGTCTATTTTTTGAACAAGCCTCCTAAATAGTAGCCATAGATGTTTCCATTATTTGGATAACTATCTAAATAACATATTATCACAAAGAAGTCCTCAACAGTTTCACCATTTAACTATTTATGGCTTCCATCATAAAACTAAAGTTAACCCTTCTCTAGTGTGTAACTCTTATCAAAAGTAACCAGTAAATTATGGAAATAATATAAACTAGGCGTACCAAATCTTAGCTATTCAAGCTGAAAGTGTTACCCAATATAATTCAAATTATGTCCTACCTTTCACCGATTAGCCAGCATCGGAACAATATAGCTAAACAAAGACTGACTAAACATTAAATTAAATATGTAGAAGTTGTCAAATAATGTAAAAGTATGAAAAAATCATGTAAATCATAAAAAACAATGCTCACCATCATTGGAAGAAATTGGTGAATCAGAGCGCGTCCCATCCCTTGTCTCTGCCATCACAATTACTTCCCTTTTCTTTGTCTTCTTCTCTAAAATTTAAACTTAATTTAGAAAACCTAAAACTAAATATAGTGAGTGCACAGTTAGAAAACGTCACGAACATCGCTGACTAAGGCTTGATAAAGACTGGAATAACCTTAGATGATAGATTAGGGGTCAAGATGCACAGAGATAAAAAGCAACTGTTACACATTAATGAGAGTACGAGAAACGTAGAGCCTACATATGAATTGGAGAGTAGTTTAGAAGTAAAATCCACAATCAGAGGCATTAATAACACTACGAAAAGAAATCTGCTTACTTGCTCTCTAAATGTACTTTCCTTCATTCCTAATATATCAGCTTTCAGTGCAATTCATCCAACACGTGAAGTATATAATCTAGTCCAATTCCACCGTACCATTAAACTTTAATAAGTTCTCTACAGAAAAGATCTGAGAACTTGGATAAATTAATTATTTGCACAGTTACAAATAAAAACACTTGGAACACGCAATTTTGTTGAGCAATAAAAGATACCGCGACTCTCAGTGATACTAATGAAGAAATTCCCCAATGAGAAAGAGATATCAGTGAAACTGATGGGAATTATTCGACGCCAATAAAAGACAATAAAAGAGAAGTGTGCCGGAACTTCCGCAATCAAGTAGATCTACCCCCACCTCCAATATACGGTTGCAAGGACAGTAGAACAGGAAGTGGTTAGAAGTTGATTCGCGAAAATTGATAAACAATATTTTTTACACTGTGAACTTTTATGAGAGAACGAGGAATTGAGAGAATGCTCAGCAAAGCAGATTTATTCGTCTGTATACTATTTTCTCGTCACTCTAAATCTGCAATCTTCTCTTAAACAGTTTTGTTTCGTTGATCCAAATCTTTGTTTCGCATTTCAGTTAGGCTTCTATTTGATTTGGTGCTTCGCTCCTGCGAATTAATTACCCTTCACGCAAGTTAATTACCCTTCCTGCAAGTTAATTACCTGATAAATCAAATACCATTGTTAATAGTATGTATTCCGTTGTAATATAACTGTTGCATGCTTGATGGATTTTGTTTTACTCATTTGTAGCACTCTCACCCTTCCCACTCTACATTAATTAAGTAGCATTTTTCATTTGCTTCTAAGTATACAGAAATGATGAGAAAATAGTGCATAATTAAGGAAGAAAACTGGAGATTGAGAATGCCAGGGGGTAATATGTTACGTGACCTTAATTTCAACATCTTTCGCTTTTGTAGCATTTTTTTTTTTTTTTCACATTTAATGTATATTCATTTCTTACATTAATTTATGAAAATCAGCTGCAACAGTAGCAATAATGTAAATTTATTATTTACTCTTCACATTCGTTTCTATTATCTTCTTTTACTGCTAACAATACCTTCTTTTTTTTTAATAATTTCTTCGTCGTTTTTGATTATTTCATTTTACTTTAACATGCTGTGTAGTGCATTATTTAAAGTTGGGTGACAATAATTTGATGACTGGAAATTTAAGTGCGACTTGTGCAAGATGATGAAAAATGATTGGAGAAAAATAAGGGTTGTATGGGATAGAAAAATGAAAAGATGGGAAGAAGTGAGAGGATGGAAGAATTAGGAAATAGATCTTGGTCAGTCATCTCGCCAACGACCTGAAATAGATACCTTCCGAAACAATTACAGGTATTCAATAAAGATGACACCAAATTTCTATAGTAATATTAAACCTATTGACAGGTTTATGGTGTGCAAATTTGGCTCACAAACAGGAATATTCAGCAATAAACAGGTTACCAGTCTTTTCTCTTCCATAATTATCAAACGATGGGAAAAAAAGATGAATGAATTATGTCCCAATTTCTGCTCCGTCCATTTCTTCCTTGATTACTTTATTCTTATAACTTCATTGTTCATTTGTTAAATAATTTCACACCTTTGTTAGTTTATTATCCTATAACCTGAAATTCCCAAGTCTTAGATTAAGGTGAACAGTGAATAGTGCATACGCTAACCATTTTGCTGATAAAAAGTTCGAAGATTACCAATTCAATAACGAAAGTCATGTTTTCGACTGTTACAATCAGTGTTTTCCATAATTGATAATACTGAAAAATTTTTCGCTAATTAATTAAGGGTTTTATGCATGCGTTGATGAGACTAATTAATAATCCCATACTAACAATAATGAATCAGTCGATAACAAAACCGTAATAGAGAAAAACAGTAAACAATGGTATGGAGACATTAAATAAGCTGCTAAAGTGATAAAATTTATTTGATATGCACTTTCATTAACGTGATGTTGATGTCATCAATGGAAGGAATTGAAAGGAAAAGACTTCATTAATAAGTTAGGCAGTAAATGAAATTATTTTTAGTTATTGATATGCGGCGAACAACTTGTATCATATTTCAAGATTGGTAAACAAGTATTTTAATATTTCAATTTGGACAGCCATATGATACATATTGGAAAATTAAAATTTATTCCTTACTGCTAAATTCATTTGTACTGTCATTTTAAAAAAAAAAAAATACTCTCAAAGATGGGTAAGATTTACTGAAAGTTGTTTTCTTTACTATTTTGCAATCGATAATCTTGTAATTCTCACTTTCTTGATAATTTCTTTGTTTCTCCCTCTACTTATCGATAGCACCTGTTAATTGCACGGCTGCTTAGATGGAACGTCCAACAATTTTCATCCCCACGAATCCATGCAGTGTCCCTTTTTTTGTGGTGTCGCTGTTTTCAGCATCTTGTAAACGAAAATTCTACTTAGAATGTAATGTTTCGACGGTATTCTTCCAATAATACGGTAGTTTTACATAGGACAAATGAAGTTAACAAAACTTCAGAAGAAATTATTTCAAAAAAAAGCTATAAAAGCTATAAGATAATGGTTTTTGTTAAGATCAGAAAGAATAACATGTAGAAATAACCTAAGATAGGCTCACTGGAGTACTTTAGGATTTTCATATTTTGTTCCATGATTTTTTTTTTTTTGTTCATCAACCCGAGTTACTCTCGTCTGAAGTCATCAATTAATGCGCTTGCTGTGTTTGTTTGCAAAATTTAAGGAGTTTTCTTAATTTAACTGGAGCGTGAAGATAGTTCATATATATTGTGCGTTTAACACAATATATATGAAACTCTCCTTAAATTAAAAAATAAATTAAGAAAGAGAAATTCCTATATTTCAGAAATGAAGAAAAACATTGCAGTTGGTATGATGCGGTATTTATTCCATTTTAAATGTCATTATTTTTGCATTCTTCCTGGTGTTATTTTGGTTTTTATCCTTTACCAGTGGTTTTTTACACTGTTGTTGGAGAAGAGTACAATAAAAGGACCAGTAAGTGAATGAAATTCAGCTTTTTGTTGGAGATTTTGATAATTTGGCCGTCACGGCTTTTTACTTTCTCACACTTTTCTGCTGAATATGTTTTGATTACCACAAATAGAATTGAGCCTCACTGTAGTTCTTTCAACGGCAGCATTTCACATGTAATAGAGCCTTAACACGCAAATTATATCATTTATCATGAAAAATTTCAAACGACTACGTAACCGACGAATATATATCATCTTTGCCATTTTTGTTGTTTTCTAAACTAAAAAAAAAAAAAAGAAAAACAGTTCCGAAGTAGAGGAATATGGTGAACAGTGACTAAGACATTCAAATATGACAAGCTATGAATAAATGAGGGATGAAATGAAAGATATGTGATTTACAAGATACAATTCTCAGAATTGTTGAGTTCTTTTTGGAATAATGTGGGTAGGTGTGGTATTTTACTGATAAAGAATTAAAGAAATTAGTTTATTTGAAAGGGGATTCGGCTTTCGCTTTGTGATAAATCAGATATTGAGAATCTATTCATTAGTGAATCGGATTGAATGGTTTTACTAGTAACTGTTCTGTATCAGATAATCTCCTATGATATCTACGTAAGTCACAAGATAAAAATAGAGGGATTAAACAAAGTGCTAGGCATGGATAACATATTTGTGAAAATTTTGACTGGTTTGATGGTTAATGTCCTGCAGGTTTTGATCGTGAAAACCATCCAGCTTTAACTTTTTTATTTGAATGGTTTTTTTTTTGCTTACTTATCAGTAGATTATATTATATGAAAGTTTACTGCTTGTCATTCCGGAGTCTATTAATTAACAAGTAGTGATATTATTCGGTGACTTATTAGTTATGTAGATTTTTTTTTTGAGTCGTCAGATCTCACTTGTTCTGTTGCCGCTGTATCGGTATGTAAGTGATTGATATCTATTTTTATCATTGTGCCAGCGTGAACTTTTGATGTATTTCCCATTATCGGTCGCTATTTTCTTACGCTTTTTAGCTTGTGATATGTAGTCAAATGGATGAGTGGTCTGCATGAAGTTACAATTAATTTTCAATAATTTCGTCCCAAAAACACACGGTGTTTTTTGTAAATTGCTTAGCTGCCTTGACAATGCCTTCCTAAACTTTTGTAATCCTTGCTCTAGACTTAATCCTTTATTTCTCCCATTGAGAAACAGAACAAAATGAGAAAAGCGGGAGGATATTTAAGATATTTGATGCGAAGAAAGAAGTATAATTGGTTTTAAAGAAAAAAATTATTTAATTAGCATATAGCGGTATCTTTACCGCTATTTTTTTTAATGGTTTTTCTACCGACTGATATTTCTAAACAGCTAACTTTACTGTCACAGTCTTTCTTTTTTTTTGACGGCTGATGCCACTGAAATAATTATTTGCTTCAGTTTGTCTACGAGTTAAATTTTCATTGTCCTTGAATAGTTAGAATTTTTCAGTCAGCCTAGGTAGCAGGCAAAAGATTCCGAAAATTTCGTATCAGGTCAAGCAAATTTACGATTGTAGATTTTTTGAACCAAATTTACTGTTTATGAGGGTTTTTGGAAAATATTACTCAAAAATAATCAAACAAGTTGTGTTTTCAATCAATTTTTTAATATTTAACAAAAATTGTCATTTATTGAGGAAATGAGATCAGAAATCCGGTGTACCACGGTCCCTGAATTATTTTTTGCCCTAAAAGCGAACTTTTTGTTCGTTAGCTTAGAAGTTGAATCTTATAGCTCTAAGTTTAATAAATTTCACCTCAGCTGCCTCCTTTTCACTCTGCTGCAAAACCGGAGTTAGTTGATTATGTCCCATCATTTTAACATTTTTAAATTTGGGATAGAAGTTTACTAATCTGGCTAACATGTTATTCTGCTGATGAATTACATTACCATTTTTTAGCTCTTTTTTTTTTTTTATTTCAGAGAACAGATTTTAAACATTCACTTCACAAATAGCAGTTTTATAATACAATCAAATTGTATAAAAGTGAAACCGTTTCAAATTTTGCGTTATTTCCACTTCTTCACATTATTTTACTTGAAACCATCTGGAAATGCATTTCACAAGGACATCGAGAATTATTTCTCGTATGTCTTTTATCATTGAAATTCGACAAATTATATTGAATTCATTTAAAATTTTGAGAAATATAAGACCCTTTATTTGTATAGAGAGGAAGAAGTTGGAGCAGAAGCTAATTGTAGCAACTTCTTCGAAGCGCTGAAATCTAAACTGTGGAAAGAGGGTGAGATATTCGGAATGAAGTCTCGGAAGCAAAGAGAAAGTTTTAAAACCTGTTCAGGTAGAGTCGTTCGAAGTGTTCAGAGAACTCTAGGTAGTATTTTCACTTTTTTTTTGTAGAAGAAATGAAGGCGATCACTGCTACAGTTTAGGTCTCCCTTTATGATATTGTAATTTCCTGAAGTTGAATTGGCATTTATCAATTGTGAAATGGTTTTTTTTTTCTAAATTTTCCTCTTTCTCACTACAATGATAAATCATATCCATCAGTCGTTAAGTTTAAATCACTTATTACTTACAGCAAATATTTTAAATTTGTAATTTGAAATGCATGCCTAGTTTAGTTCAGTTGTGTTATTATTATGATAATTCTGCTTAGAATAAATCAAACTATTGGTATGTATTTGTCATTAAAGTATCAAGAAGATTTAATGAGGAAATGAATATTCATTAATCATTTTCAATCAGTTTCCAGTCTTTTCTTTCTTATAAAAAAAAAGTTGTTCACTTCCAGTTGCTAAATACACAAACAAGACTGAATGTCGTTGCAAATACAGTGGACTTATCAGTTTATATCGAAGCACAGTGTCCGGATACCTCACGATTTATTCACCGACAGCTTCTACCAACATGGCAGGAACTATCCGTAACAAGTAGAATTAAGATAAAAATTGTACCTTTCGGTAAAGCGAAATGTAACCCTGCTAGCAGCGATTACAGGTAATTTCAAGTTTGTTGGAAAATAATGCTAACGATGTCAAGATATGTTTACCTTGTACTTCGATGCTGCAAAAAGTTTTTTTTTCTTATTAAAATGGATGGATACATTTACTATGCAGAATAAATAGGAAGGTGTACAAATAAAGAAGTTGATCGACCTTTACTAAATAGTGATTTCGCTGTGTAAAGCTTCATTGCTTATCATATTCCCTTTTTTTTTTTTCTATTTTTAGTTGTGAATGTCAACATGGACCAACAGAGTGTGAATTGAATCAACTTATGAACTGCGTCATTGAAATGATTAGAGATCCGAATCAGTATGTTCCGGTAATATCTTGCATTCAGGGAAGGCGCGATATTCGTTCAGCTGGATTAAAATGCTTAACCAAACTTCAGATATCCACTAAAAGGTTAATTTTAAGTGTAAAGACAATAAACTCATTCTTATGTCTCTATCTTTTTGTCTTGTCACATAAATAAATAAAGAAAGAAAAACCATTCCTCAAAAACGTGATATTATTAACAGCCAGAGAAAGCTCATTAGTTACTCTTTCTCTGTTGCTAAGACAATCCTCTACTTTTTTGTCGGCCTGGGCAGTTATGATCCTAAAATACTGATAAATATACTCACCTGCATATTTCAGTATTCTGCGATGTGCTCAAGGACAAGATGGGCGAAGACTATTAGCAGAAGCAGGTGCTGAAACAGAACGTTTGCAACCACCGTTGAGTTTTGTTCCATGGATTATGATCAATGGAAAGCGCTCGAGTGATGCTTTTTACGACCTGAAAAAAAATCTCTGTGATGTGCTGGATCCTTTACCGGAGCAGTGCAATAATCAGCAGTAAACAAAATTAATTTTTTGGATTTTTTTTTTCTTTAATTTACCGTAAATGTGAAATTCGGATTCGATCGTCATGTCATTTAGATCTTTATCAGTAATAGCTCCAAGAAATTATTTCTCTTGTTGTACTTTATGATATAAAGATTAGTGTATGTTGTCGCAGGTAGGCTTTAATTGAAAATATGCACTTATGTATGAAATTTTTGTTTAGCTTTTAAGGAACTGGGAAAAGTGAATGCCTTAATTACGAAGTAGAAGTCCAATGAATTAGCTTTGTTTACTAATCTGCATTTCTTTTCTTCCGGTTAGATTGGTTTTGGTCTAATGTAGAATCTTGAACAATATTCGTTATTAATGTATTGGATGTTATTATGCACATATTTATCGATTTTTCTGAGGGAATTAGAAGAAAATGTAGAACTAAACTTGCTGCTCAATTAGGGGAATGCATGGTCCTTTTCAATTGACCAGAAGAAAATTCAGAATTTTACGGTATAGTGAGGATCCCCTACCGATAAGAACAATAATTAAATTTTTGCCTTTTAAATTCTAAAAAAAATTTCCCCATTTCACTTACCTCTACAGTTCATTCCCAGTTATCACATTGCAATTTTCTTTCAGTCTCTTATTATGTGATAATCCGCAAAATTTTGTTGTACTAATTTCTATTACTCCTTCTAACTTTGAAGAAAGACTTTCTCTGAACTCAATCTAAATTGTTTTGTTCTACCAGTTACCAGTTTAGCATACTTTGTAACTATCGCATCATCGTCTTAAAATTTATATTTCTTTTTTGAGCATTCATTCTCTCTTATAGTATCTGTTTTGTGCCTTGCTGTTCTTATTGTATATTCTCACTGCTTATAGCACTGTGTTAGAAATTATACCATTTAATTTCTTCATTTCATTCAACTAATTCATTCCACAGATAGTTTTATCGTAATCAGGCAAGTTAAACTTGTGAGAGAACTGGTAAGTCTCATTAGAAGGCTATTATATACGTTGCAGAAATGGGAGGGTTCCTCGTGCTCACAGCATCAGATGATAAGCTGCTAGAATGGGACCAGCTGAACTGAAAAAAAAAAAAAAAAAAAAAATAATAGCATTTATGGTGATAATGGCATAGCATTTACTTGCGAGTGTGTCGTACCCCAGATGCTTTTCTGCTACATTAGGTGGTATGTTTCAAAATTTCTTTACTCCCAAACCAAACATCGGAGTACGGTATGCAGACTATCACTATTCGGTTGATTTGTGATAGTTGTGGAGTCGTTAGTTCTCGATGACTCAACGTTTCTTGGAAGTACTGGGGTTAAAGGAAAGATGGTGTTGGTTACGTCAGTTCATATATATCGTTCAGGGCGAGCACTCAAGTTAATTACCATTCGTTGCTGATGGCGAATTGAAATGTTTGGCCTAGATAATGTAGCGTAGAAAATTCCCAATACCTTGTCATATGCTCAAGTTATGGGTCAAATACTTACGTCCTTGCTGATACCGGGTCACTGTGCATGCATGATACTCTCTTGCAAATATCTCTGAGCAAATGTTGCTCTCCGATTTGTTTTTGTTTATTGACATGAAACGGGTGAAATGTCGAATTCCAGAGAATCAGTTTTTGAAGATGATTAAAGTGAGAGGATTTCCGAACCATTTAGTTGCTATCTGTCGTATATATTGGTTACTGAAATCTCGGTCCATCCTAATATTTCAAGGAAATCTTAAAAGTCACATTTGCTAGATATCTGGAACTAATGTTGTAATTGTTGGCAACTTGCAGGATTTTGTGACTATTGTTAACCCATAGGGTTTTATTTAAACTTGGAAGGTATGAATCTTTTTCTCATTTACTCTCTCCAGTTGCTACAATATTTTTACACTCAACTATGTGTCGTAGAACAATAATTTATTGATCTTTGTCCTTCGAGTTTTAATGTGTGGGTAGTTTATTCCAAAACTCAAAGACCACTTAGATTATCTATCATGTACAATTATTATTTGCTTTGATCTAGGCTCGTTTCATTTGCCTTTTTTTCTCATATATCAGTGTCACGTGGTTTTTTAATATGTCTTTTTTATGTGTCGGCCAGGTGTCAGATGGTACATTTCAAGACGTATCAAAAATCAGCGTAAGCAGTTTCTGCTAAAATCTGCTCCAAAAAATTTACTTTTAATGGAGCTACAAAAAATTTCAAGATCATTGACTACACACCATTTTGACATTACTACCAAACTTCCTAAGTATACTTCCTTAATTATGAATGAATTTCAGATTGATATCATTTAGCGTTGTCTGAATTAAATCTGTTTAATATACTTTCTCTAATGGATACTAGAAAGTTTTTAACTGCAAAGGTTTTATGAAATCCATTATACATACCACTTAATAAATAATTGTAGGACTTATTTTAGAAATTGCTAGAAAATGATTCTTTGTGCACGATTATATTCATCCTTTCATTTGTACGTTCAGCTGTTGTTCATTGCATATATGTTGGTTACTGTGGTTTGTATTTTCGTTATCATTGTCATTTTATCGCATAAAGTAAACAGCGGTCTTGTTTCGTGCCATCATTTTTTCCTAATTTGTTTATCAAAAGAGATTCAAAATGTTTCCTTTTTTTCTCCCTCCCCCTCCCCCACTTATAATAATATGAGGAAGCCATGAAGAAACTGATTTATCTTTATCCCGGAAAATTTTCCGGAAAATTGCACTTTATGCAGTTCAAAAATCAGATCAACTGTTTCATTCTTTAACCATTAGATATATTGCAAAAGATTTGGATCTCCTTACGAATTAGATAACATAAAATAGCATAAAACTCATATACATACATTTTTATCTTCGAATTGTTTGTTTTGCAAGAAGAACAAGTACCGTCTAAAGTTCCATTACCATGTCTTCCTGTGAGGTAGAAGTTGAAGAAGCTATGATAAGCCAGCTTTGGTTGATCTCATAGGGGAAGTGATAATGGAAAGGCTAAAATCCGAATATTGAACTTTACCTGGTACAACTTATCGAATATTAGTGTAGAAAGCTGTTGTTGGAATACAGTCGGTTTTCCTCATTGTCGATTATTTTTTCAATTAAATTTGTAACCCTGAAAATGAAATATTTTTCAGACAAATAAGACGTTGTAAATAGCTGTGTTGTTGTATATCCTTAATTCTTTGAGCGGAATTGGAAATTCATGGCTTATCGCTAATGTAATCCGTCAATATATTATTTAATTTGTAATCAATAGGCAAGATATCAAAATTTCCAACAATTCTCTTGGAACTTTCAGGTATAATTGTTAACTGGAAGTGATGTAAAATTTCTCCAGTTGCTTGTACGATTAGTGCAGGTACTACCTTATTTCGGGCGATGATTATAAGGAGAAAATGGTTTTCAATTACACTTGTTGGAAGTGGAAAAGATGGCTTTCAATTAATATAATTTATATCAACTTACCACACAATCTGTTTCGACAGTTGGTTTGTCAATTCTGGAAGCAATCCTGTCAATATATCTTTGATTTCTTCATTTTTCATCTTTCAGATTTTTAGATATTGGGAATAGGCTGTGAGCGGAGTAGGAAACTATGCAGCAAATGTGGTTGACTAAGTCCAAAAGTGCTCGAAACAAACTATTTGCGGCCGAATGTATTCTACACATTTAGTCTTGGAACTAAGAATTTTTTATGCTTAAAAGTTAATTTACGTCGTATTAGGCAGAATGTTTCCATTTGAGGAGAAAGTAAACGTAAGAAGCTAATCGTATATAATGACAGTACTGATTGAATCATGTCATTAGTTGCTAGAATAGCAAAGTTATGCTTTTTTTACTGTCTTTAATCGGAGTTTTTTCTTTAATTCAATAGGAACGTGTCAATTTATACCTCACTGTAACTTGGTTCTCTTTCAAAAAGGTCCAGGTTCCACTTTTTTTTGACTCCAGTCTGAACTATCTCCTCTCATTCTTTGTAATATGAAATTTTTCACAGGGACGTTGAATAAGGTAGAAAGAATTGCTTGTTTTTAGGATTAGTCCCTTAAAAAGGATCTTAGAATTCCAATGAGAAAGATTCGCTAATATTGCATAAATTTTACTTCCATCACGTCCTTTCGTTCAAGATATTGAGGTAAAAATTTCACTGCTAGGCAAGTGTTTCAGCATAAGTGAATTCATCAAAATGTCAGCATCGGCCAGTGGTCGCAAAAAAGCTCTCCTGAAGGTGATAATACTGGGTGATTCGGGTGTTGGTAAAACATCACTTATGAACCAGTATGTGAACAAGAAATTCAGTAATCAATACAAAGCAACAATTGGCGCTGATTTCTTGACGAAAGATATATCAGTTGGTGATCGAACTGTTACTATGCAGGCTGGTCAACTTCTTAATTGATTCTTTAAAAATCAACATTGAATTTAGAATCCTCTTTGATACAGTTAGATTACAGATGAATTCCAGTGATATATTTGGATATCTTCCACCCGCTATCTAAAGGATTGTTTGGTGAAAAGATTGAAATAGTTTCGGAAAGTTTATTTGATCCAATGGTGTCTTGATATTGTTTTGCATTTAAGGATTTTGTTTGTAGGAAGACTTTTTGTCATGCGCAGAACTGAAGCTTATTCTGACACTTTTTTCCCCGTAGATTATTTTCGTCTCTTTTGAACATTTCTACAGCCTCTGTTTGTGTCATCATAGACCAGTGGTTAAAATGTGTTACATAGGTGACTTATGAATTTAAGAACTGATAATTAGATTATGAGTTATAATTGTATTATCAGAATTTATTCTTTTGCAGATTTGGGATACAGCTGGACAAGAACGTTTTCAGTCCCTGGGTGTTGCATTCTACAGAGGGGCAGATTGTTGTGTACTTACTTACGATATCACTAATGCCAGTTCTTTTAGAAGTCTTGAATCATGGAGAGACGAATTTTTGATTCAAGCAAGGTTCATTAATGTTTTTTTTTTAAATCTATTTTCTACATTAATTTCTATTGAAAGTTAAGTTTTCGTATCCTAAACGTCAATTAAAAAGTATTTTCATATGAATTCGCTAATAATTAAATTGACCAATTATTTTACTGGTTTTACTTATCAACAAGTCGAATTTTTTTTTTAAAAAATTTCGGATAATTTCGGGGTTAAAGTTGCAAAATTGCACAGAGCTATCCCAAAGAATCTTGCATTAAAATTAATAATAGTGAATGCTTTATATGAGCAAAGAAACTCTGGAAGGGTCAATGATATCATTTAGAAATTTATGTTAAGGTTTTTGTATTATGTGCTTTTTGATGTCAGTTTTAATGTTTAAGTGTGAAATATATTGCGGGAATATCAAACAAAGTTTTTTGTAGCAATGCAAAATTTATTTTTGTAATTGAGCAATGAAAATATTGGCCAGGGAAGAAGCTATAACAGAACTTATCTAAGTTTCCCAACTTGTATCTAATTAAAGTTTTTTTTAGTCCACGTGATCCAGAACATTTTCCATTCGTATTATTGGGTAATAAAATTGATCTAGAAGCTAAGCGCGCTGTTAGTGCCAAGAGAGCCCAAGCGTGGTGTCAGACAAAGAACAATATCAAANCTTTCCATTCGTATTATTGGGTAATAAAATTGATCTAGAAGCTAAGCGTGCTGTTAGTGCCAAGAGAGCCCAAGCGTGGTGTCAGACAAAGAACAATATCAAATATTATGAGGTTAGAAATTCAGTGGCTTTTATAGGCCTCTTCCGGCTGTCCAGAGTTTGGAATATTGATATGATTTATGTTGAAGTTGGGAGTCTCTTTATATCAAGTATTTAGTGTTTTTTTGTTTTCATCTGTTCAATTTCTCAATGTTATCGTCATCGACCGCAACCGTTTTGCATTTTCTTTCTTAAATGCTGGCTAATTGCTAAGTTGCCGAAACTATGAACATCTATTATTAATAGAGTTATTCATGTGCAAGCTGTAAAGTGTCATCTTCAAATCTCGCGTTTTTATGAGTCTTTGCTTTATCTATTTAAATTGGGTAATCGCTGATTTATTATCTTTAGGTATCGGCTAAAGAAGCGGTGAATGTAGAGCAAGCATTTGTTGAAATTGCCCGTGATGCTTTAAAGCGTGAGGCGCAAGATGTGCAAGATTTTCCAGAATTCCCGGATCAAATACGCTTGGATCATCGAGAAACAACACAGCCGTCCGCTGGTTGTAACTGCTGAAAATTTCAAGAGAGCCTGGTTGCATTTAGAGTTGAATAAAAGACAGTTCCATCTTTTAAAGCTATTTGTATACATTAAATATTTCCATTTTACCCTCAAGAACTGGATATGTGTTTATAATTTTATAACCGATTTGTCATAGTTCTTAATCCATGCATGTTCTGTCAATGGATACTTCATAAATTACGGAATAACAGTTCACAATTCCAACTTTCATCTCGCAATAGGGTTGAATTTGAATAGAAAGAGCGTCTTATTATTATACCTTTTTAAACTAATGCTTGTCAAGTTTTTATTGAAAAGAATTAAGGGAAAAAGTTCTAGCTTTCTCAAATATAGAACTTATAGACCGTTTATTTAACGTTAATACAATCCATCAATTTTTTTCTCTGTACTTCTGTAACAAATGTAAAAAGTCTATTTTTTTTTTTTTGCAAATATTTGGATTTATGCAAAGTTCTGCATGTTCCTGCATTCTGTTTTCACAGGAAAACTTAAAATAAAGAATACAATGCTTCCTTTGTTTTGCTGTGACTTTTTGAAACTTTTGTAATTACATCAATGTTTGGAGACGTTTTCCGCTCATTTTAAAGTTTTCGTAAAATCTTTTTTTTAAGCCAGACGCATTTTTGCCACTTTCTCTTCAGTTTGGTGCTTTGCAGAGAAATAAATATTTCTACAAACCAGGCGGTTTTTTTTCACGAATTTCTGAACAATTCTTCAAAATTTACCGACAAGCATCAATTTCTGGCAAGGATTCCGATTATGGGTCATTTTCCATAAACGATAACAACTTCATAACATTTCTTACCATGAATACACAAAATTAAAGTGTTATCAAGCAAAGTTAGCAATTTTTTCTCTCCATATTGGTATAAATAGTTTCTTAATTATAACAGTGCTAGTATACCTTTGGAACGATAAGACAAGCTATGGGAATACTTATGAAGATGATAATAGGTAATAGAATTTATCAATATCTATTCCTTGCTCCATTGTTCATTATGGACTCATGAATTACTCATGGAAAACATAACCTGCTATTTCATTCAGTTCAACTTTTAAATACCTGTTTTCCAGTATTATTAGCCTTACATACATCATTTCACTACCTATTATTACCATCGTTTCGACATTTTCTAAATTAACTTAAGAAAAAAAATTAGTACAAAAAAGATAAGCAAAATATTGGTATATCTATCCGATTAGACAGCAATGATCTTGCTTATAAAGTCCCGAAATACTTCTTATCCAAACATTTTGGTGTTTGTCCCAGTTGGAGCATCAGAAAAACGTAAGTCAGCATGAACGAAACCAGCTAACGAAATCAATAGAATATATCATCAAATTAAGTAGAATAAGATTTAAAAATTCGTATTTTTCACATTTTTCCTTATTTTCTTAATTTTTATGGCTAAATTAATCAATCACCTAGAAGAAAATTTTAATAGAGCAGGAAATTTAATAATAATTTCACTTACCGTAGGAAGAAGCGAACGTTTGACAACGAAAAACCCACCAGAAGTAAAAATTATTGGCATTGTTTGAAGCTGATACATGAACATTAATACTTTAGTCTAGAATGGTGAAAATTTTTACTTAAGAAAAAAAGAGTAGATGTGTTTTAAAATAGTTTTACTGCTTCGTAAGTTCCTTTTTTTAAGTATCTTTTCAAACTTCAATATTTGCTTTTTTCACGTAAAAAGAAAGAAAGAAACTTTAATAATTCATTCTCTTGTCTAAAAAACAAAACTGCACCATTATTCTATAAACTAATTGAACAAAACAATTCTCCAAGAAACGAACCGCTAGTAAAGCATTGGAATTCTTTCGCATCTCTTTTTCGAAAATTTCCGGGCACATTGCTGTTATCTTTTCATTCTGTAAAGCAATATCATTTTGATGATCAAGTACTAATAATTTAGGTGAAAATGAAAGTTTCGAGAATTCTTTTGCAAATAACATCGTAAATATTTTTTAGAAAAAAAGGATGAAACAAAAAACAAAGTTCTAAGAATTAATAATATCATAATATATTGCCGTAACTGATACCATTATCATCTTGTGCTGTTTAAGACGATTGTGCTGATAACAGTTATTCCACATTATCACTTCATTATCTTTTTTACATCACAGCAATTTCTTAATTTTTCGTTTTAGCACTAATTAATCCTGAGATATTATTATATTGCCTTTTTTTCGAGATATAAATATGTTAATTTCAGAACGATATATAAATATATTAATCGAGAACTTAATCACTTAATGCTTGCTGACTTAGCAAAGCAAAATTATCGATAAAAACTTCTTCAAGATGAAAGAAAAAAGAAAAAACTATAAAAATTTTCGTGCATAAAAAATAGTATCATAATGCTTGTAAAGCGTGTTATCATGATATTAAATTGGAAATTGGTTAGATTGAAATGAACATAAGGATATTTAAATCAAGCATTACAAAAGCAGAACTATCATAATATCAGGGCAAATAAGTAAAAATGTTTTCAAATTTATGGAAAAGCACGAAAAAATATATGGCCAAAAGGAATACATTTTTTTCCTTTTTTCTTTTATTTAACTTCGACTAATAATAATTAAGAAAGAGTGAGGAACCTTTTCGTAATTTAGGTAGGCTGGTAGTATAAATGATAACATCGAAAAAATAATTTGGCCAACAAATGCAATAAATAATGTCGCTTCGAGCCAATTCCAATGCTGACTTTTCAAATTTTGCAAATAAGCATAGAGTAAACAGGATAGTTCAATTAAGCAAACTGTTTGAACATAGAATGCAATGTATTTGAAATTAATTTCGATAATATTTGATGCTTTTTTCAAAATCTGAAAAATTCTTTCAAACATTTCAAAAAATAAAGAGATGAAATTGTGAAATGAAATAAAAACATAAAAAATAATTTATGCTGCTCAGAAAAAGAGGCAAAAAGTCTTGAAGATAATGAATGCATCGATTGAAGCAGCAAATTTGCTGTAACTTTATTCAATTTTTAATTAAACACTGCAAAACTAGGTTTGCTTTAAAAAAAAAACTTTTTTAATATTTCAAAAGACTACTCCTCTTAAATAGTTGTATTTTTAGATTTCAAATAACCATTTCGAGAATTGTTACATAATTTTTTTCGTTTTTTTTTTGAATTTATGACGATAAATAATAAATGAGGGATAGTCTTGTTGATTATTTTAAAAATATAAAGGAAAAAAATTTGAATATTTTTAAAATAAATTGTTAGTTGTCAACGGCATTTTAATGATAATATGATTAAGTTATACTGTATTCTATAATATGACATAATTATCACACCAAACAATGATAATGCCTTGGAAAAATTTATCTATTCAGGTTTTATCATCATAAAGGAAAAGCATCATCATTTATCACCACAAACAACTGCAAAAGATAATACTTTAATAGTGATAACCTGATATCGCTTCTGGAATGATTCCACTTTAATTAATGCATTTTCAGATTTCATCCTGTTAAAAAGTACTCATTATGCGTTTTTTTTATCTCCATTTTAAATGATTAATAATCGTTTTTCTTCTTTTTCATCAAATCCATATTCCTTCCTTCTTCTAATCTACTGTTGTTTTATTTTATACTCCATCTACTAGCCCTTAAATGACACTAAATCGTGCAATTTAATTTTACTGCTTTTGATAGAAATTCTTGGCTACAGTTTTTATTGTAACATGAACATAAAGCTTACGTGAGAATTCAAGCTTAAATTATAAATTTTAACGTCTAAAAATTAGAGTTAAATAAAACTAACGAGTAAAAATGACAAAAATGATTAATATTAAACATCATGCTAATTGATTTTCTGCCACTGATAATTGGATTGTTTACTGAACACAAATGTTAAATCCTTCACTAAATTCGACAACTTTATCACTCGAATAATTATAATTATTGAGGCTTCGAATCTAAACCAGCCAAATGTAAGATATATTTCCAACAGTAACCACTCTTATTATGTTTGGATGAAATATTAATGTCATATTTCTGAAAGCTAATTCAAAGACGAAAGAAGACTGAAATTGAACTTACTTATCATCGAGCATTATTCCAACGCGATACATATCGTCTGTAAACTTATCCAAACAGTATGCCAGAATGTAACTTGGCAAGACGTAAATTGCCGTACAAGTCATTAGGACTGATTGTGTCATAAATGCTATGTAGCAATCAATGAAAAGGTGAGCATCATGAAACGCATCCGCAACGTATCGTTCACGTATTATCTCTGTGACATTGATGAGTTTTGGTCTTTTGTTTCTAATTTAAACATTTCAATAAGGCATAATTCTATCTTAATGATTCTTTACATTTTAAATAAGAAAAATTCTTTTAAAAGTATTAGAATTTTATTTCAGTCTATATTATATGTTTTAGGGAGAGTGGACTAATTAATTATTCTTTATTTCATTTATTCATTCGAAGAAAATGAATCCGACAATATGAATTGCCCTAAACTGCTAGAATTATTTCGACACTTGCTAATTGGACTTGCAAATGAATCAATAAAACAAATTTATCTAGTGAGAAAGCAGTAGTGATGCAATTTAAAAACTTCAATTTTGAATGCAAACGCTTCGTTGAAATTTTGCTTCTTCCACTGTTTTTTTTTTTTTTTTTAATTTTAATTAGAATGTAAAAATGCAAACTGCAGTCGTAAAGGACGGTGATGCAAGAGCATGCCAAAATAGCAGCAACCATTATTTTGGATATTTGCCGTATTTTTTTTGAATGATAAAAATTTTGATCAAATAATGATACTTGACTGATGACATTTTCGTTTAGTATTACCAAATTTTTTTGTATAAAAAATAAAAACCATGCGCAAATGCCACCACTGCAAATATGTTTTAAAAAATTTTATTTTACAGATAATTTCATTTTATGAATTACAGCTTAGGATTTTATTAACAAAGAAATAGTTTTGTTTTAATTTTTTTTTTTTTTTTTGCACTTTCCTTTATATGAAACGAATATGTTGAAATTGAAGATTTTTCGAGTAGAGCTACGAAATGAAATTAAAAATAATTTGAAAACAAAAAGTTTGTTTTTTAACTAAATTTTACCTTGCGAAGAAGAGTGCATTTGCAACAGCAAATGCAAATTGTGCTGTAAATCCATCATATGAAAGTAATAAAAGCTTATGTACTGTATGATAGTTCTATAATAATTAACAATGTTAACATGCACAAAAGAATCTTTCTCTCAACCATTTATAATAACTATGAAAAGCTTGATTGTTATCAGTTTTAAGTCTTTTCTTTCTTAATTACACAGCGATAGTTTTTACAACAACAAAATAATTATCTTTGATACTCACTAATTTAATCACTTTCTTTTTTCTCACTTCCTTTTTGCTTTTCCAGCTAATGTAAATGTTATTTGAAGGTAATTACGGCATCACGAACAGTGTTATCACTGTACTAATTCATCCAAGGAATCAATTTGGTTACTTTACTCTGAATATTATGCATTCACTGCTAGCTTTCTCATTTTAATCATTTCTTTTCTATTTCAAAGCACTAAGGAACGTTCTTATCATTCCATTGACACTTGCAGTGTGATAATCACTACTGCGTCAATTTCTGCAGCAAATAAGCTTACTTACCAAGCAAATCAGCACAGAAATATTATAAGCTAATAATGGCTTTTGCAAACGAACATTGTTTGTGGCATTTGTAAGGCCCAGTAATTTCATATATGTAATTAATGGCTGAATCATTGATTCAACCAAATTTTTCATCTCTTTCTTCACCTTTTTTTCATCGTTTTTCGTCATTTTCCTATTTGCTGTTATTTCTTCAAATTCTGATGCATCTGTAATTTACATGGCATCTGAGATGATAACCTAACATATTCACTTGCTACTGTCAGTGATAAACTTACCAAACGTAATTGACAAAGAATCTTCTGGTACTGCCAATGGCACCGATGCAATTGCTTCTGTATTGCTTGTTTGCTAAAAAATTGGAAAGAAAAAATAGAGCAAAAAAAGGAAAAACTCCCAATCTTTTAAAAAACTTACAAAAATATTAGACCAAGTTGAAAAGTTCACTCATATTTCGAATATTTTCAATTACACTTACGATTTGTTCATTTTTAAAATATTTTGCAACCATCGTTTCATTGCTTTTTTCAATTCGACTTATAACATTCATTATTGTACACTTTTTTCTAAGTTATACCGAACAATTCATCGTTTCTAAAGTTTCACCATTTCTTTTAACAAAATTTAGTAGTAAATGGGCAGTGAGGGAACTAAAAGAATTAAAAGTAACTGAATAAAAATGATTAACTGACTATTCATAGCATCTTTAACCAAAAAATATAAGGAATACATTCACGATAACAATAATATTATGAAAGAAACATATGATATCTAAAAAATTGATATACATGACCGTTTGTTGGTTTTTGTCAAAAATTTAACTGATTATCAAGAACTTACAACACAACCAAACTTAAGAAATCACGTAAAAAGTTATTAAAATAAAGATTAGCATAAAAAAGAATTAACTTTCTTTTTGTTCACAGCACTTTTCATTAAAAAAGAAATGATTTCAAACAATTATGAAATATTTTTGGATTTCATAATTGCTTGAAATTATTTCTTTTAAAATAAAAAAAAACCAAAAAAATAAAATCTCGTTTAAATAAAAAATCACTTTTAAAAACCTATTGGAAAAATCTAAATACATTTTAAGCGTCTCCATTACTTTATTGAAATATGTAGAAAAAAAAAAAGAAAAAACAAAGAAAAAAGTTGATGCTGAAGAATTTTTTTTTGTTTCCGTTAGTCCATTTAAAGGCCTTCTAATCAGAAAACATGAAGCACTCTTGACTCCCATCTATCAACAACCACTTTCTATAATTCTTTCTTTTTTCCTGAAGCTTCTGGTGCTAGTAAAAGAGATAATAAATAAATATTCATGAAATGAAAATTGCTAAAATAAATGCGTGGAAAACTATCATAATCAGCTGGATGCATAAGTTTAACAGATGTAATTTCACACTGGCAAGGGAAAATTGTATTTAATTTCATTTCTCTTTTTCAGTGAATTCTTCTTAAAAGGATAACAACGAAAAAAAAGAGAAAAAAGAAAATATTCTAGAAAAAAAAAACAAGAATCCATTTATCATTTTCAAAATACAAGGAAAAAATATATTTTAAACTTACAATATTGTTTAATGAAAAGAATAAAAGGGACGGAAAAACAAGAATTTGTACAAAAAATAAGTAATATCTATCCTATCCTTTTAATTAATTAAATACTTTTTCATTTAACAGTGTGTTCACTGATTTGATTTCCACTTTTAATTAAACTTCTACTCAAAAATTACAAATTCTTAATTGCTTCGATCGAGACAACTATTTCGCTTTAATCATTATAAATAGTGATTTATCAATTAAAGCAATCTTTGCAATTATTAATATTTCATTTCTCTTCTAACAGTCTGTATTAAAAAGGCATTTGTTACCTGGTTCCGCCTTATCAAAAAAAAAAAAAAAATCCTCAGATTGTTATCATTCATCTTCGAATCCTCCATTGATTCTTGCACTGCTAATTGTTTATATGCTAACAAATAAATTAGAATAATTAACAGTAAAGTAACAAAATGTCATTAAAATATAGTGAAAATATGATTTATGTGATAAATTTATAACACCGGTTTCGCAAAGTAATTTTTTACGTCGTGGTCGATTTATTGAGGTTCCAGATTCTGACGAGATTTCATCCGTGATACGACATCTACAAGAATATTTTAGCACTCGCACTAATTAAAAATAGCGTTAATTAATCATTTGGTAGCTAGATATAATATGCAAGAATTATTTAGCGTAGAGATAACATCTGGGCATGCAATTATTTTAATCATCAATAAGATTGATAACGATTTTTAAATTTAAACCTTGAAAAATGCTTTATCAATAACGCTGATGAGAATGAAGTTTCAAAAAGAAAATTTCAAATGCTTGAACTTTATTCTGTACTTGAGATAAAGCGAAAAATAAAGGAAAATAAAAAGCTGATACCTGGTACGAACTTTGGTATTAACATCCATTATTTTATTATTAGTAATAGATATTATTGATTTATTAGGAATAATTGTAGGAATTTCTGTTGTTGCTGTCGTTATCGTTCTTGCTGATAACGGATCACATGTTTGAGCACCTGAAAATATCTACCTTTCTTTTTCGGGTTCCTGAAAGAAAGAGAGGACAAAATTTAACATATTAATTTCGGTATTTCATTTAGCGTCTACGAATACTTTAACTGAGGAAGCAAAAAATAGGTCCAATAATAATAACCTCTATGAAGAAAACAACAGCATATCTGATAATCATCACCATAGAAACACTGATCATTGGATGGCTGATCTTGAATCAGCAAACAATATCGATACATTTCATCATTGAAATGTCGATAGACGCAGTGATGTTCAATATTAGATCTTATTAGATATTTATTGTTTACTGGCTAAAAAAAGGTATTAACTTTTTTTTCTAATTAGTCAAAATATGCGTTTTTTTTTTTTTGCAAAAGCTACAAAAGTATATGAATAGATTATTAATTAGCAAAAGTAAAATATTTTTAATAAAATAAAATGAAATAAAAAATTAAAATATAGAATATTTCATCCATTTTTTAATAAGTTTTTCAATTAATTACGCACTAATAAGTGGAATTGTTTATTAATTAGCAAAATTTAAGCACTCCAGATGGTCGAGAACTGAAGAATCCCTAGACTGATAGGTGATACCTGAGGTGGAAGTACCGTATAATCTTCATAGTTGACATGTACAGGCTGCACAAATACCATATCCTCATCGTCCGGTTCTTTTACTGTTTCATTATGTCTTAAATAAGTAAGACAGCCAATTGGGACACCGCGACATCGAATATTATTGCATATAATTGGTTCCGGTGGTGCTAGCGTTGCTATAAAATGTTAAATTGATAAGTGAAAAGGAAAAATTCCATTGAAGTATTATTTTTCATCTTCAATCTTTGGCAGCTTTTAGATTGATTATTGTACAGGTCGAATTTTTCTTTCAATTTTTTTCCCGATTAAAATTTAAAAACAAGCAAAATTTACTCATAGTAAATCAAATTTTTAGCTTCATTGAATTATACTCTACTTTTAGCTTGTCAAGAAAAAAGAGCCAAACTACGATAATTACGAAATGTGCGTTATAAATTTCAAGAAATGAAAATGAAATATTTAAACTTACGAAGAACATAATCACCAAAATGTATAATCCTTTGAAGAAGATGATCGTTAATGGCACAACAAAATTTTATTCGCCTATTTAGCAAATTTTGCAATTTATCCTTATCTTTCCGAATTAAATATTGAACAAATTTGGGATTGAATGCGGAAAGTGTTATTTCTCGACAACGTGCTTGATCATCGCAATATTTCGAAAACAATAACTTAAAATAACGAGTTTAAAAAAACAAGCGAGCAAGCAGTAAATTCCGCGCTTAAAAAATTCAAGTAAGAGATTAAATTAAATTTTGACCGTCATCTTGTTGTAATTCGTGTTTAATTTTTGATGAAAATTTCTTACCATCAATTTTTTTCTTGATACATTATTGCATTTGTCAAATAGCGGAAGTGAGTTAAATATCTCAGTGTAGAAATGATTTCAAGGCAAATGTTTTATTCAAACCAAATGTTCTAAGACTAGCAAAATATGAAAATTGACTAGTTTAGATCATGAATCTTTTCGAACACCTCAATCACTGAATTGTAATTTTAATTATTAGTACTGATTTTCATTCGTTCAACATTCTGACTAATCTCTGAAGTATTTAACTGCAACTCTAATTTTTCTAGAAGTATATTCAACAAGTTAGCTGGTGTTCCGTATTCATCCAGTCATTTACTTTTTAATTGGAAATTTTTAAATAATGTCACTCGATGAATGAGTCCGAATGGTAATCCGGTAAGGAACTTGTTAAAAAAATGATCAGTGGGAAAAGTTTATTGATTAAATGAACCTGTTTTTGCTCTTCACTATCATCATTATCAGGCATCAGAATGCTGGAATCGATACATTCATAAATTCCTAGCTGTTCTTCTTCACCTCCCGGTAATGATAACTTATCAAATTCGAAATAGCCACATGAAGTGCTGGAGGTTGGACACAAAGTCGGTACTCGAGTTTCTGGTATATATGATTGTCCATTACGACAGTAAAGCTGAAATAAAATTTTATTTGTTAGAATTTTATTTTTTTAATTGCACTTAAATCAGTGTTTGAAAAAAAAACTTTGTAATGATCATCCCAAGTTATTGATATGTTATTTCTAACATGTTATATGTATTGGATCTCTTTCTAGTTACTAACTTCAAGTTTCCAAAATTATTAGCTGCACATTACAATGTCAAGATTTTACTTATCAAATTATACGTCGAAGTTCAAAAAATATATATATCATCAGTAAAATTTTGTGAGACGCAACACATTTTAACCTTATAAATCATTACCAATTTTAACTGGCAATAATAAAAGGCTGCAATCAAAACGTAACAAGTATTAATTAAAATTTAGTTATAATTACACTTCAAATAACTATGGCAATAACAATGTCATTCAACCTTTGCTTTGCAATATTACTATTCACTAGAATTAAAATACTCAAATTTTATGTTTATATTAGAACTAAAAACTGGAATATTTTTTTTTTAGGACGAATTTACTATAGATCTCTTCATCGTAATAAAAGTAACTTTTCATCCTCTCCTATTTGTTGCTTTGTTTCTTTTTCCCCCTGCCCCTCTCTCCCTCCCCCCTCAAAAACTTTTATGAAATTTTTTTCTATATTTATGAAATTTTCTCCTTGTAAATCCTATCATCTCTGATATTCTACAATGACAACCTATTTCTCTTTCATTATTCAAATTTGTTATTATCACTGCCTTCGATAATGAAATCTTTTAATTTATTTCTACAAAC
The DNA here is from genome assembly GCA_003640385.1 of Setaria digitata. Classification (NCBI taxonomy): domain Eukaryota; kingdom Metazoa; phylum Nematoda; class Chromadorea; order Rhabditida; family Setariidae; genus Setaria; species Setaria digitata. Next base: position 128,886 of record RCAB01000106.1, read on the forward strand.
TTTTGTTAAATTTGCTCCGAGTTCCCTAAATATGAATACCCTTTTGTTTATTCATCAACTTTCAATACTTCAAATTTTATCATTTTATAATTGGCTTTTTTCAGTAACAATTACTTTATTTCACAGTAATTTGGTAAAATAGCTGAAGTGAATGAACAGTGGTGGCTTTTTTTCGAGAAAGTAATAAGACGTCTTTAGAACTTCAAATCTTATCAAATGATCAATCTAATTAAGAATTCAATCCAAAAATAAAATGCGAAATTTTTCTTTTTTTTTGTTCTTCAAATTTTTGAAAAAAATATATATAAAATCATCAATCTCAATGAATATTATCACTCTTGAAAGTATGATTTGTAAAAAACGAAAAAGCGAATAACTGCCACCCAAACTACAATTATGACTTCTTTATCAGTGCGATCAGTCGAAGGTGTAAACCAATCATTCATTACTTTGAATATGATACTATCATATCGTCCAAGATTCATCGTACCACAGACTACAGCCCAAAATGCATGCATGGTACCATATTGTTACAAGTCAGAATATGCATTAAGAAAGTGAATCTAATCCAATTCAAAAGTAATTTTTATATTTGTATAATGATACAATTTCAAACACTTAAACAGCAAATGTTTCTACGAAGGGAAAATAATTAATTATTCATCGGAATTGTTTAGCAACTAAATGTTCTTTTAACCATTCTTTTTTTTTCCCTAGACAAAAAAAAAAAAAACGGAACGAAAAGTTTGAACAGATGCTTACAATTTATAATAGAATGTCTAATAACTGTTGGTTCGGGAAACGAAATGCTCACTTTATAATGATATGTAAATGAATTAGCAGCTGATTTTCGAGATGTTACAACAGATGTTGTGTAAAGAAGGCATCGTCGTTTAGTTCTTTCCTTTTCTTTTTTGAAATTATTTAAACAACAACAATGATTAGCTCTTCTAAAAGTTGCTTGATTTCATCTAAGCAAACAAACAAAACTTAGTCCAGTTTCATTAACTTTCCAATCATTCGGATAATTTCCATCTACCAATCAATATGCAATCACAGATTTTATATAGTACTGTAATATCACATATAAATAATTATTATATTATATATATCGTTGGAATACTACATATCTAATTTACCTTCAATGTTAACTACTTTACAGTTTCAAATTATTAATGAGATTTAATTATCATCACCTTTAAACTATACGATGACAACGGAATATCATTGAGTGATTGCCCGTACCAGAGAAATGATGCAGTAATTAAGCATACCAAAGTTATCGCCTGCATAACTTGGTTGCACTCACGAATGATTCTGAAGTTAATTAATGGAATAATTCGATAACAGAAACATATGATACAGTATTTACCACAAAAAAGATTTTAATGAAACTTCATGATCTTCAAATAGATTAAAAATAATCAGAAATGTTATTTATGTAGGTGAAAAAATTTATGATGAAATTAAAAATTATGAAAAGTTATTTCCACTGAGAATAATTTGGCAATATTCATTGCTGTTGTCGATATACAAGTTTACATATTTATATGTGATGAGAATCATAAGCAGATGGAAGAAATAAATAAGTAATAAGTTGTAACATAGACTAGTTCATTGTAATAGCTATCTACATACACCATTGTGTTGTTAACGATATTCTTTAAAAAAATAGTGAAATTTTGATTCTTACCTCTAAAAATATGATGTTTTAGTCAGCTCTAGAAAATGTTTTTTTTTCCGATTGTTATACAAATCAATGGACTCAAACTGATTATCCTGTCCTGTCAATAGAATTAGGAAGAACTTGATAAGTTATGAAAATGACTGATTGTTTTAGAGAACTTTTAGTTAGATGATAGTAGCAGAATTTTCGCTTTCTTCTCATAAAATATATTCACATTGTTATAAAGTTGTGAAAAATTTCCATAAAATGTGACAGAAAAGAAAAAGAAAAGGGAAAAGAAACTGATAACAGGAAATGTAAAAGGAATAAAAAATAAAGAAAATAAAGTGATACCGAAAAAAAGGAAAGAAAAGTAAATTTTGAATTTTATTGGATGTACATTCTAGAATTTTGTTGATGGATTACAATTACAATTCATTGCAAATAAATGCGAACGAAGAAAGTGAGAAAAAGGGTTAGAAAAAAAGGGAATGGGATAATGTCGGTCTGGACTAAGCAGAAACAAAATTGGAATTGTAGTTGGTGCGAGATAAATCATGAATAAACTAGGATTTATAGGATGGCAATGAATAATATTAATTGGGGTCAATGATAGAGTCAAATAGTTTCAAGTTTTCGTGGATGATTGAGTTAAATAAATAAAAGAAGAACGAAAAGGCAAATTTTTGATGGATAATTAATTCATTTCGGCATATGTGAAAGATTCATTCTCTTAAATTGAACATTTTGTTTGAGGGTTCGTTAACACTAACTGATCTTAACATAATTAAAACGAAAAATTAATTTCATTTATGCCAAATTCTTAGTGCATAAACTAACTGAAAATGACAAAAGTTGAAATTTTAAACTTTTATCGTTCTAACAAAAGACGCTTAGTTTTTTCTTTTCTTGAAGAAATTGAAAATTTCTACACTTTTTTTGATGATTGCATAGAAAAAAAAAAAAAAAAAGAAGAGAAAAAAAAGAAAGTTTCGAATAAAAAGGAAGAAGAAAAGAATGAAAGTAAAAGAAAAAGTGAATCATTTAAAGTGTGCTTTTCGAAAGAAAAAGGGAAAAGACAACTTTGTTTTTCGCTATTCATTAAAAAAAAAAGAACAAGAAAAAGGAAAAATTCTTTGCAATTTGCTAAGATGAATTAGAAAGAGAGGTAATGCCACGAAAAGCGGAGGAATTGGACTACAAACGAGTCCATAAATTTTTCGGAAAAGACTCAGTTTATATAATTTTTTAAAAATTTAATTCGTGGCAATTAATATTAAAAACTTAAAAACAAAAAAAAAAATAGACTAGATGGTAAAATATTGACAAAATCAGTTACGACAATTATTATTCATCATTTAAACAAACATTGCAATTTTAAATGATACACATAATTGTTACTTGGAGGATAATTTACTTTAAATTAACTGATAAGAATGTTTTTCTGAATTTTTATCACTGATTCCTTAGCTACCATTAATCTTACTGGAAAAAGTAATTTGAATTAGATCTAGTTTTTAATTTTAAGCAAGATGGAAGTAGCCAAACATTATTAAAATACTGTAAATAACATACTGGTTTAACCATTGTTTGTAATCACTACAAGATGAATTGGTTAACCTTAGAGTTTTAGCAAAAATTCGTTCTTTGAATTCCTAATAAGCAACCGGAAATTTTACATCCGGCTTTTCCTGCTTTTTCACCATTTTCCGTCTGGCATTTTAACTGTTAATTCGAATTTTTCGACCAAATCCTTCTTCATTATAACGGAAGAAGTATTACTATTGTTCTGCTTAAGTTTACTTCATTTTATTCATCATTTCAGTCCTTCAACATGTTCATTTCCCCTCTCCAATCGAGTCTAGCATCCAGCTGGTACCACATGCAAACTGCTCCATAGTTGCTTTACCATTTTACTTAGCAGGAAAAGTTTTAGGTAATCATTTTCATCATTATCAATCTTATTTGAGGAGCTATTTAACATAGCAGTGAAGTATGCTACGTAAAACTGATGAACGATATTCGTATATCATTTATTAATAAGCGTAATTGTTCAAATAATTTATTTAGTACTGGAACAAGTAATTTTATCGGTGATAATTCATAGCTCACCTCCATCATAACAAATTTCTTTTTCGCTGAATGTAAAAAATTACACAGCTGCTATTTGTTCATGAAATTAATTGGTTTAATTATGAGAAAGTTTGCAAGGCAAAAATTTTTTTATTCACATAATAGTACAACTAAGAAGTCAAAACTAATTATTTTTGATATTTCGTGAAATCAAGATCAAAGTGTAGTCACAAATACAGAAGAATTTTAGACCGATAATTTATCAAAAGTTTTATGCTCTAATTTCGATCTTACGATATGTGCACACGTCATCGTCGACATTTCAGAAGCTTCCATACTTCCATCTTTTTCAGCAACTATAAGTTCAATCATTGATTCAGTAATAACTATGCTGAGGTTCTTTTTCCTCTTAAAGCACGTGTAAAATCAGGACATGACGTGGAATCATGTTGATACGTGAAGAAGTGCTGCACTAAATGAACAAACGAACAACCAAATTTCTAGCATAATTCTTGATTATAAGAAATTCAAAAAATCATTTACCGGGAATACGATACCTTTTTCATAGCTTGAAAAAGTGAAAATGTAAAGACATATTTGAGAAACCAAATTTTATTGGTTGAATTCATCCAAATTGGAAGAGATCAGTACAATTCCCTTTTATTAAATGGTTCAAGTGATTTACTGCAAAAGTTAAGCAATCATTATGCAGAAGTCTGCTAATTAGTTTCCGAAAATACTAATTACAATATTTTATACATGAATATTTCTCATGCTTAGAAAGTAGTAAATTATTCTATGAAAAATATTGCAGAAGTATATTTTTTATCCGATCAAGTTATTAAGGAGAAGATTCCTGATAAATAATTAAATGATGACATAATGATAAACCATGCAAAAAAGGTTTGGTTTTCTTTTGAAATAATATTAGGAAATGAAAACAGAAATTTGAATAAATAAATCAACAGGTGCGCAAGATATAATAGGGATAAAATGAAGCAGAGCCCTCTGATACTGTTCAGATTTAATTTGCATAGTTGGTTCTTTCTCTTAAGAGGAAAATAATTTTGTGATGAAAATGCAATCAACATGATTACGAATTAATATCAGATTAGCGGATAAAGAAGATCTCGAATGCTGACCACCGTATCAACTTTGAAATTAATAAAGAGGTACCACGTGATGATATAATATTTTCCAAGATATTACGAGAACGGAGAAGGGTCGATCCAGAAATGATCTTTATCTTCAACAGTACGTTTTTGAACATGAAATATGCAAATCTGAACAACGAAAAGAGCTTCTATTTCAGTGCTACCGCGTTTAATATTAAACTAAAAGAAAGTAAATCAAATCAACTTGCCAACATTTAATTCCTTATCATATTTAATCAATACAGATTAGACTGTAATAACGCCATTACCTTCCTTCATTAATCCAGAATGAAGAGATCATCCTTGTTTTATTCATGTAAAAAGCATTTGCAACGTTCCCTTACAAACAACAATATTTAAATGAAAAGAGAGAGAAAAAAAGGAAAACTTCCAAGAAACACTTTCAAATTTGTAAATCTAAGGGAGAAAAAAACCAGAACAAATTTATGTGTCTGATTAGTTTGGAACACCGATTTCTCTAAATATATTCACTCAGTGTCAACCAACCATTAAGAAACTCAAAGTACTGGGGAAAAGCTGGCAACAAAATCAATCTCTGTTCCGGATCAAACGATGGTAGGGGCCTTCATAGCGGTTGTGTCATTTATTTACTATTCCATGCGTAATTAAGAACTTAAAAATCATGCCTGGATCTGCAAGATACACTCTTCTTCCTTGAAATCAGCCTAGTTTTTAAGGCATTGATTAGCAAACCTAGAGAGAACAGACGAAGAGAAAGCTATCTGAAACTCTGAACTAGCGCAGCGAAACTAATTCGCAACAGTTTCATCCCAACTTCCCCACTAACTCACTAGTAAGTGCCATTTCGCAACCTCCAATCTTTCATATCATTTCCACATTCCACTAAGCCGCTCCCACCCCCAAACCACCAAGAAAACCCCGCAAACTGAAGTAGATTTTAGGTTGGTTTTTTGCCTCAATATAATACCGCTAAGTATATTCCAACTGTACCAAATTAATTACGCCACCACCCCTTCGCCTGCTCAACCGATCGGCAATGTGAGACATACTTCAACCTAATCCCTTCGAGAAATGAATAAGACATATAAGCCACCAATTACTGAATCCTTTCCCTTGAAATACCAAAAATGAAACCACTCCAGTAATATGATATTTAACCATCACTTTGCTACCACAGAATGAGGTTATTTTTAATACTCTGAACAAAACGGACACGCACACACACACACACATACAAATTAAAACGAAGTAATGCTTGCAAAAACAGTAAGATATTCCTTGGCATGATACGAAATAATAAATCAACATAACTATAATCACCATCAAACAATACTTCCATCAATTTATCTCAAATTGTGGAGTTAATCCACATGTGTGCACTACAAACCAAAGTTCGGAAGAAAAAACTACAAAGTAAGAGATGACAAAGTCACCTTTACTGCTCTTGTGTGTGTGTGCAATTAGCCGCATATACATATAACGAACGGTGTAAACAAATCAAAAAATGACTGCTGCCGGTTGGTAGGAAAAAAGAAATGAAATTGGGAAAATGTTCAAAATCCCAAAAACATGACGATTTCTTCCAGAACCAATTAAGCGCATAATACTAAATAACGTACTGCACCTTCCACATATTCAACAGAGGGTACGAAGTACATACACATATTTAATAGATAAACGAACAAGTTTCAATTTTCTTGCAAAACAATTTTTGCATTATAAAAGGGAAGAAAGGGAAATCAGGGGAAAAGAAAAAACGCCAACAACATTTTATCTAAACATATAAATGAGAAAAAAAAAAAAAAAAAAAAAAAAAGAAACGAACCAGAAAAAACAACATGATAACAACAATTTTTTTTTTTTTCAAATAAAACGATAATCCCCACTCTCTATATTTTATGAGGAAATCCCGAAAGTTCTACCTATTCACTTTATTGAATGAGAGATAAAATTTGAGACATCTAAATAAATTTTTATGACAAATAATACTATTATAAATTAAAAAGAAAAGAAAAAAACGGAACTAAGAGAGCTAAATTTCCTCAAAGAGAACAGTTAGGAAGGACCAATTCACAACACAGGGAGACCAACTCGTGGAAAACAATAACAATAAAAAAAGCTCCTCTTCTACTATAAAGTCGAAAAATACGCCTCCGAGACTTCACTCCATTTCTGCAACAAGTTATAATAGGTTGCGAAGACATTCCTGAAAACCTATAACTGTCATTCCACAAACTGGCACCCTGGAAACAAAACAGTCCTTCCACAAATTGTAAGATCAGGATTAACAAATGGACGACAAAAAACAGCAAAGAGAAATTGCAGTAGGCATCAAAATCACTATAATTACTCTTCACTTTCACCACCTTCTTCACCTTCCACATCATCGTCATCCCCAAAATCACCCCCTTCACCATCACCTTGACCATCGCTTTCCTCGGATCCAATGCTTGCTTCATCATCTTCACTACCACCATCCTCTTCATCACCTAAACTTTCATCATCCTCCCCACCGCTCGATTCTTCGATACCCTCCTCACCATCTGCTGCCTCCTCACCGTCTTCTTCGTGTTCACCATCATGATTTTCATTTGTCTTCTCTTTGTTTTCTGGAAAATTCATATTTTCAATTTGACTGACCAATATATGTTAATTAATTACGCCCGAATAGATCTACTCTGCTCAATCGAGAAATTTGTTAACCTTCATGTTTCGAAATTCGGAAGCACGCAATACGTCCAGAACTGTTGAAAAAAAAAAAGAAAAAAAAAACTGATAAAAAAAAAGACCTTTCAAGGAAGCATTTTTGTCCGGTCTCAAATCTCTAACTTGCGCATCACCCGCTGCCTAGAAATAGCATCACTGTATATATCCTCAATGTTAAAGAATCAATGAACAAAATGTTTTTAACATTCAGTATTTTTCTGACTCGGAAATCCTCTTTACAATATTGATTTCCAAAACATCAAGATAAAAGTTAAACAGCCCCAACTGATCAACCTAATTTGGCAATACCAAAGTATTAGGTATAACTAATCCCAAACTATATAATGTCATTTACAGGGGGTCGACTAACCTTAACGGAATTAAACGGTCTCAACTCATAGCATACAAAGAACGTATAATCGAAATTTCGGAAAGCCTTACAGTAACAACTCCATTTTCCATTTTTGCTCCCTTCGCAGCCACACCATTCTCAGGATCCTTTTCCTCCAACTTCCTTTTTTCAGCGACTCGTTCGTCAACTGCACTCATTTTTTCTTTACTGTTACTGTTTGGATTTTCACGATACGATGACAACACTACAATAATGCGCAACTACGACCAGAACGAACCTGTAAGTGGAATTAACGACCTCAATAAAATAAACATGCATGTCAAGTTAATAAATCACGTTACACGCAAACACAATAGTAACAAATAAATCACTTGCATGAGTACGCAGAAAAGGATATTTGAAAGTTGAAGGCGACTTTACTAAAGTCACGAAAGAGAGGGGAAAAAAACTATTGATCTATCGAGGAAGCTGAATGAGTGTTAGCACACGCTCATCAACATTCCATTCCACCCTCCTAATGTCCATTGGATAAAGCATATTCTAAAATGACTTCCACAGAACTTCCACAGCAAATGTATCTACCACAACATAAGACATCACATCCATGTCCACTACACAACTACGCTTCCTTCATGGATGCATACATGCATCAGACATCCAACGAATGCACGATCGCACGTCGTACGCTGCCCGAGTTTCACCGCTGTGCACCCATTAAGCTGGGCGGCCTGAAAGACTCAATATTCGCACAGATACGGCGAGATGCTTCGCGTACATCTGATGGTTCGCCCTTGTGGCATCTCGCCAACAGTACCAGCGTGCCTTCTCCCATCAATGACCAGAACATCTGACATTACCGCCAAAATCACCATCTCTTCCCTCCTCTCCCTGATCATTCACTCCCTCTGCTTCCCCTAACTGTGCGCTGTCTCTCGTATCGAATGCTCTGCCACTAGTTCACTTCGATGATCGCCTTCAACACACTCCTATTGTTCGACCAACAGCAAACTCATGTCTCTCAATCATAAGCACATTGCATCCATTAGGTGGAAGAGGCCGAGATCGAGGAACAGAATGCGACACGACGGTTCCTTCGACACCCGACCACTGGCGCTTGCTCTCCCTCCCCAGTGCATGCTGGATAAAGATGCTGACATGCTCTTGTTGTCTCTCCTCTCACCACCATACTATATTTGCTATCCTCTCTATCAAAAAGTGACAACGCAACTGACAGAACACGCAGGTCGGTCGACGAATTAGCATACACCACCGAGAAGAGCTGAAGGAAAGGTCAAACATCACCAGCACCAGCATCAGTATCATCAGCAGCAGCACACTGACCCCTCCCTCTCCTTCGTCCATCATCATCACGGGAGGAGCACTGCCATCCATCCCATCGTCATATTTCACAATAATCCGGCAGAGCGCCGCCCTCACCAGAGCACAGGAAGCAACCGCCATTTCCACTTGTCCAAGCTCGTGCAACCTGGAGGGGAAGGTACATGAGACGGACAGACACGTAGGTAGTTGAGGAACACAGTCCACACGTCCTCATCTCACGCGTCTTCACTTTCCACGTCAACCACCCACGCCCGCGCTACTGCACGTACCCTCCATCTAGGTAGCGTAGCCTCACACCACATCTCAACTCCGACCAAGAAACCACAAATTTAAAAAGGAAGCCTCAAACAAAAGCAGTGCAAACAGTGAGTAACGATACATTTTAAATGAATTTTATTGGCATATTGAAAAGAAATTGAGACATCTCAAATGCCAATGAACGGAGTGGAAACTCGTTAAGAAAGAACAGCTGACTTGATGAAAGTCAAGGAGAAAAGTGGATGGTGTAGAAAGAATCAGAAGCGTAGCGAGGAAAGTAACCGACACGAGTAAATTGAATTGCAAACAGAAATAACAAAGGAGAAATACAGCAATCTTGGGTTTCAGGTTCAGGTTAGTTAAGAGTACAGAGCATGTCTGCGCCTACTGTTGAAAGTGCTGTGGTAAACAAACTATCCAAGAAACAGGGATGCAATATTGCTTACGTCACAAGTAATTTAAAACTGAACTGAGGGCACGCAAAACTTCGTGCGGTGGAAGCTTTAATTCCTGCATTTTTCATATGTTCCTTTATGTATGAAGGATATCAGAGAAGGTAAATTATGACAAAAGAGAGTTCAATGATAATTGAAATGATGCCTTCCTACCACCCTAATTGAAAAGAAAATAAAGGGGCTCATGCATCCAGTGTAATTTCAGAACATAAAAAAATAACTAGCAGATCTTTAACTTCTCGCCACACCTTCGATGAGCCGCTTTGTTTTAAGGAAATTACGGACGACTCATAATAAGAAGAAATCCAAGATAGGTGATTTACGACTAACAGCAACTAGTCCTCTTGCAAACACTGTTAGAACGATTATTAAAACATAATGGAATTGCAACTTCTGTCAATATTTACAGCTTGAAAAAAAAAACATTGTAGTTTTTCATTTCGAGGTGCAACTATTAACACATTCAATGACGCCAAAAGAGTATTCTCTCTGGGAAAGTTTCACGATGTCAATGATAAAAATCGACAAAAAGACAGATAACGCAGCACCCATCAGTACGCGTTGCTATCCTACGTCTAATACCTGCGATTGGAGGGAGTAAAAGTGGAGACGAGCTCCGCTTGAATCAACTTACGACAACTATACACTCAAAATTTCACTCTATACATGAGATATGCTACGGTCATCATGGGATAGCTTCCCACAAGGAACTTCACTGGGAATGACATACCCAATGAAAAAAAAGAAATGGAAAAAACCAACGTGAGTAAGAGTAATAAACTGCCATCGCGCATCTCCTTCACCTATATACGTACAATCCCAGTGATAACGTAACCTAAAATACAACACAGTATATGTCAACGTGTTAAAGCAAGACGAAGTATGCACAAATCAATTATGGTCAAGTTAAAGGGAGTCGCAACATGGAACGGTGACAGGCCAAGCAGTGAATCACGTGAATTACTGCTTGAAGATGATATGACACCTGGCTGAGTTACCGAATAAAAGTAATGACGAAAACGCGGCCCAACACACTCAGTCGATATGTTTGCTAGTGGATGAGGAATGGATGCGAAAGCAACGCGTCTCTCTCCACAAGACGAGCGGTCGGTTGCACAGGGCGACGGCAGGCGATGGGTAAGGTGTTGTTGGTGTCTACACGCATCATCAATATTCACTAGCACTACTGTAGCGCTGTACGCACGCAGTAGCACAGAAACACACGGAGACACATGGACAGCGTCTACCTAAGTGCACTTGTTGCAGATAACGCACGCACGCACGCACTCACATGCACATGCACAATGCACACACGCAAATAGGAGGGAGAGAGAGAGAGAAGGGAGAGGGAGTAGTATATGAGCCGATGAGCAGAGAGCAGAGGAGCAGCCAACTCGTCGAATTGCAGCTGATGGATCGAACAACTGAATGGCGAGCAATCGTCGAGGGGTGGGGCATGCCGCGTGCAGGGCGTGGTATGTGTTAACATGCGGCAGCTTGCAAATGTGAGCGAGCAATCTCAAACTCCTCCTCTCCTACAATTCACCTCACTGCATAATGTAGCATGCAGCAAGCTGGCATGCATGCATGCAAACAGAGAGAGTGTCTTTAGTAGTGCTAGTAACACATGGAACGGAATGATCGGGATGAGTTCGATTGATCTTCGGATTATCCTGATCAAATGTTGTATTTAAAAAAAGGAAATGATGCAAATATGATCATTTGCAGTACGATGTTACAGTATCAGCAGAAAATTTATTTCTATTATACGTGAACTGAATTCACGCATGGGTATACACGAAAAACGAAGAGTTCACCTCATCTATACATATATATATATATTACGAGCAGTAGGATATAGATATATTCTGGATGGCAATAAAAAAAGGATAGGTTGACAAGAAGGAATTGCCGTGACATATTGAGGACGGTTGAACTGCAACTAAGTTACGATAAATAAAAGGTACGGGGTATTATTATTGGGATAACATTTCAGTCTTATAACCCGTTATGTACTGGTTAGGATATCATCCTTCTACTATGAGAAATATATAGAAAAAAAAAAAATTAGAACCGTTCGTGTTTTCTTTCCTTTTATTTTGAATTATATAATATTAAAATCTTTTACAAGATAACATTCGGGATCGCTGACAGCTCAAACAGTCAATCGAATTGATGCTTTCCATCTCCATGTAAATTTCCACCATTGAGGAAGCCTGAAACACGAGTTTCATGTCTGCTACACATCGATTTCAATGTAAATTTTCGATTCAGCACGGGTTTTGCTCAGATAGGAAGGTAGACGAAAGAGAGTTATATCGCCATTACTTACAATTATAATAGAAGGTAGTAAAATAAACTGTACTGCCACATCTCATGAACATCACTAGAAGATTCCTGCGTCATAATATTAAGTGGGTCAGAAACAAACTACCAGTTGCATTTCATTTTCTAATCAAATTAAGACCGGGAAGTGAACAACATAAATATTATTATCAAAAACACCTATTAGTAATATCACACACAACGGTAGTACATAAAAGAATATCGTAAGGTACACAATCAATGGTGGATAAAATTGAAAAATTTTATCACATCTTTGATTCAAAATTGTGATAAACTATCTAGAGAAAGCTTGTTGAAAGAACGGATGGCCATCTATAATAAACAGTTTGATTACAGTAGAAATATTCGAATTAGAGCGTCAGGAAACGAAGATCGCCTTGCTTGTTTAGATGTTCTTGCGACAGATTATCTCCATCTTGACGCCGCCCCTGTTTTTCCTGCTGCTCGGAGGTTATCAGCTAAAAAACCCATCGTTTAGGACTGTTTTTAAGCTATAAGTCCTGAATTAGAGCTTAAAAACAATCTCTAAAGAAAATACTTTGGTGTGTTAAACATCACATCCAACTATTTTCTAGTACAATTAGAGTTTCAGTCTTCGATTCAGAAAAATGAAATGAAAAACAAAAGTTGCATCTGAAAAAGTGAAAACAACACTACATCACAAGTAGAGACCAGGACCTGATGCTTCAGCACTCAATTAGACCTTTGAACAGCCCAGCCTAAAAACTGGTTCCCATTATGTCACCGATGTTATTTTTTTCTTATAAGTTATTGAAAATAAAATTGGAACCTATGTTTGACAAAAGTTGCTCAGTCTGTCTCACATTATAGTTTGCTTCTTTAGTTAAAACGAGCGTGTATCCAAGCTCATCAACAAAAAAATTACTACTGATAGTACTACTAGTACTAATAACTACTTAGAACCTACGAGCAAATAAAACAATGAAAAATACCTCAGCAGCAACACGGCTTGAGCGAGTTGGTAGAGTACGATGCCTATCAACATCTTCAGTACTTCGATCTTTCGGTATTCTATGTTCTAAAATATAAGAAAAATTATATCGAAATATCTAACTTATAGGATTCACTACTTACTAATTGGACATTTCTTGACATATTTGCCTTATTTATTTCTATGAAATGCAGGTCAGAACAAGAATTCATTGCACACACCTTATAAATCCAAAAAGCATACCAGCCTTACAACAAGATCACATTTATCTTTACCCAGTTCTACCCGAAAGTCCTATATTTGAAAGACAGAAATTTAATTAAATGGTTTAATTTGTACAAAAATCAAGAAAAACCTGTCACCGCCATATCACCTTGATTTATTGTTTTAGAAAGATTTCCTTCAGCACCTGGACCAACAAATAATGCTACTGAGAGGAGATAATCAACAGCTTGATCCAAATCTCCCGAATTTTCTATTAGAGTTTCTGTTGCCAACGTAGCATCGCGACAACCAGTACGATTCATTACCTAGTCAAGGGGATAATAACACTATAATAATATTATCATTATCAGAGAGTAAAAACTAAACAGTCATAGGAAGTTCTGCAGATGAAGAAGGTAGTAATTATGGATATTAAAAGAATAAGAAGTTAAGCAAACTACCTGTGCCTTCGTTAAATGATATTATTTTATTACCGTAATAAAAAGTACTTCTCTTTGAAACGTAAAATTATTCCAAAACCATAATTTTAATGAAATCAGCCAATAAAATTAGCCTTTCCTAAAACTAATGGAACCTACTTCATGAACCAAAGTAGTGAATTCGTTTTCGCCATAAAGGTATGCCTGATCGGCTCTTTCATTTGAAGCATTTGCGTTGTGCTTGTGTAAATTTGACACTGAATGCTGCAAATTACCGGAACTTGCATTTGAAGTAATAGGTTTCGTAGATGTGTAGACGCTATGCGAAGCACAACATGGGACAGTAGTCGGACCCTGTAAAAATGCAAGATGATGAATATTGTTACATAAATTCATTTATTCAGGAACTTAAGCATCCTACTATATATTATTCTACAGGGTAATAAATAACCATCTTTCCCTAGTCTAATCTGTTTCATGGAAATAAAATTGGAATATGCAGAACTTTGCTGGAATTGCACACACTCAGATTTCCATACTGAAGAAATATAGGGCTGTATTACATAGTGCTTCCCTGATAAATAAAAGCAAAAATTTGACTTCCAAGCTACTTTCTATTGTCCAAAGGGAACTTTCTACCTATGATGATAACTTTATTCGTATATACAAAAACTGTATACGAAAATCTCTGCATGCAAAAACTTTCAGCGTCCTGGAACATGTATAAAGAGCTGAAATGTATGGTTAGATCAAGACTACAAACTTCATTACACAAACATGATTGCACATTTCATATAGCATTAGAAACACGAAATTTTGATTTCAGAAGTCACCAGCAGAGCTGCTCGTCACTTAACAGACACAAAATGCGAATTTGTGACAATGCTATTGAGATTTCAGTAATATTAATATACGGTTCCTACCGTAACAATAAGCAAGGTAACTATTATCAGCAAAAATGAAGATTAGTTAAAGGAAATCCACATTTCGAGACTAAATTCCACAAATGATAAATTACGTACCATGATGCGTATCCCAGCAGGGGTATTCGCGATATCACCGAAACGACGAACACTAGAATAATGCTCACCATTGTGATACGAAAGGTGAAGCTCAGGGGCATTATTATCCTCTGATCCTTGGATCTTCCATAAAGGTCTATTTAGTTGGTGTATAATAATATTCACTTCGTGTAAGCGTGCAAATGCGACAAGCGCATCCTGACCGGCGTACGTACCAGGACGACTCAAATCATTTACTGAAATTTACTATTAATACGGGAAAAATTCAATTCCATTTCTTTTGAATTTTAGAGTTGGTTATTACACTAGTTTTGCATCTTCCAATAGAATTATCTACTATTTAATATGTATTCGTCATAACATGATTACAAAATCGACAGAATCCTCTATAAGGCAGTCAACTAATCGAACCAGGCCAAGCATCTTCCACTAACATATAGGTAGTTCTAACTTACAGTTACTAAAAATCGATTCATGTATTGCGAACGACCTCAGTGAAGAAGGTAAGCTGTATTCTTTGCTTAAATTAAAAAATAAAAAAAAAACAAATTTAATCTTCTACTCCAGAAAATTAATATACGAAAACAAATTTTAACTTAATTTCACTGTCGACCAGTCCTATTTTTGTTTCATATGTTAGTTATGCTTACTATACTCCAAAGAAATCAATAAGCCAAAGTCAATATCATAAAACAACCATAAACTACAGAACGGAACTCAGTTAAATGAGGTCATTCAAATGAAAGAGATTCTATGACATTATGAAAAAAAGTATTCAGAAGCTTTCAAAGAAGCCAACCATAACGATCAAAAGGAGCATCAATGAATGGTTCAAAGTGCCCACGAT
Organism: Setaria digitata; assembly: GCA_003640385.1. Taxonomy (NCBI): domain Eukaryota; kingdom Metazoa; phylum Nematoda; class Chromadorea; order Rhabditida; family Setariidae; genus Setaria; species Setaria digitata. The sequence goes on from RCAB01000106.1 coordinate 144,684, forward strand.
GGTTTATCATATACCGGACTGTATCCAGCCGATGCTTTAAGTGGTTTCCTGTATGCCCATCCAACTGATCGCCCAACGCTCTAGAAGATTTCTGATTTTACGAGAAAAATACATAGAAAATAACTGCAATCATATGTATCAAAATGGTTGTCTTTCAAATTTAAAATATAATATGAAAAAAAAAGCGCACCTGAAAAGGCAATTTCCATCTCCCGGAATATCTCGAACAGTTAAACCAAATGACCCGAGCTGTGCACGCAAATCAGCAACGTCATACACATTCCGTACACTTGTTCCAGGATATGCAGCCTGAAAAATGTGTAACTATTGGAGCCACACTATTAATTGAAACTAGAAGAAAATTTACTTTTCTCCACCATTTCTCTAAATGAAAGGCGAAATGCCTTAGACACTATTTTACTACTCAACAATAGTAAAAGTTTTCGGTTGGCAATCCAATAAATCCTACTCCCCTCGTACCAAAAAATCCACGAAATTGCCTTCAGAGTTTACTTTCATCTAAATAAAGAAAATTTATACCTCTTTTCTTTTCGAAGTCGAATTCAATCGATTAATATCCATTTTAGATTGCGTTTCATTTGATAGGTTGCTTTTTGGGATACGTTTCCCACTACTACCAGTAGTATTGCTTGCATCAGCGGTCATTCCACCATATTCTTTCTTCCGCGCCATAAAATTTACACAGCACAAACGGCTATTGCTTTGGTCGGACAAAACAGAGCAGAAAATGACAAAACGTTGTTTCTGTTAAAATAATCTGCAAATTTGGAAATCATATTTCCGAAAATTTTCGAATAATGTAAAATACAGAAAAATGCAGAAAAGAAAAACTGAATAAGAGAGATATGCATAATGTTATGTTCTACAAGTGACTTATAAAATGCTCATTTAAACAGATCATATTATCTTCCAGACGATTAACTTAAACTAACAGATACATCATCTCTGAAGTTTCAATTTATTGTACAAAGCAAAGTGTGGTCAAATGGGCTAAAATTATCGGATCAATCAATGCAAAATATTTTATAAAAATAAAAGAATTAAGAGCGAATAAAATCAAGTTTACAATCATTCTTAATGAAAAAGCGCTGCGGAAGGCAGAACAAACGGATAGATACGATTCTTTCAACCACTAGAATTGTGAAAAAAGTTTGGAAATAATGTTCAGAGCATAAAGTGCAGTGCAAAACACTTTCAAGTGCAATGCTTGCTGGTGTTATGTCAGACTCATGAATGATTGTAACGACAGCTTACAACTAAGCACCCTAATTCTTGCATCTTTTGCGTCGCAATAACATCACACCGCAGAACCCTTTATGCTTATTCTCTCTTTCAAGAGCTCTTTCCCGAGGTTTCCCATAAAACAGTCGAAACCACGCTGAAATGCACACGAAACTTGCATACATGCAGACATAGAAACACATATCTACATGCACACTCACACACACACACACACACACACACACACACACACACACACACACACACACCAATATATTGACATCACTGAGAATCCTTCATTCCCAAGAATTGTTTCTTATGGAGACAAATGGCTAATGGGCTTTCCGGGAAAATCAGCTTTTTCCGGTTGGGCACTGGCAAGTACTCCGTCACGGAAGTTTCGCCGTCTAGTCTGAAGTCGAAAGCTCAAAAGCTAACTGAGAAAACACAATTAATCAGATACATAAAGCGGCTTACGCGCACCACCAGTCCGTCTACTACCTACCGAAAATCCCGGAACATCCGCGGGAAATGCTCCTCCACCGAGCAGAGTATTTTTCCGGACGAGCAGTATGCAACAACCCCATCCCATTGCCATTATATCAGTAGAGAGTTCTTCTTTAACCACTTTTTTCTTTTTTATCTTCCCAAAAATTTGCTAGTGGAAATTTTTAAAAATACCAGAGAAGACAATCTTTCACACATAGCTAACTTTGGTTTACGAAAGTTTTTCGAATATGCTACCAAACAAAAAGCATTTACTTAACAAAATATCAAATAAATTTGTCAGTTATTTTTTGCTGTAAAACATTTTTTGTTTCGCTTTTTTTCTTACTGTTTAAGAAAGAAAGCAAGAAAAAGTCTTTGCTTTTTCAATAGCAAATTTTCCACATGAAATATTCTCGTCCTCCGCCATAAATATTTTCATTTCTATTTCATTTCATTTGTATAACTGTTTTTTCTTCAAAAAAATGCAGCAGCAGCAGCAGCAAAATGATCAAAAAGTATGATTATTCAAAATTTATTTGAAAAACTACACGTTTTGATACGATACCAATTACATCTAATGAATTTCATTCCATTAGATTATTTCATGTTATAATTTCAAATAATTCAGCAGTGATGTAGTTTTTACTTGAGTAAAGTTCCACAAAAGGAAAAAAGTTGGGCAGATCACCGTCCAAGGTCAAAATAATTCAATGAGTGGTATCATTTTTAAAGCAGTCATTTTATTGTTAAAAAAAAGAAAAGAAAAAAAGATAAAGTAAAATAAAAAAGCAAGCAAACAATTTCGATTCAATTGAAACGTAACCCAGATTTTACTAAAATTTTTAAATAAAACTTTTTGAAGTGATGAAGTGGTTATTGAAAATTATTATGCTAAAAAAGAAAAAAAAAGAAAGAAAGAAATTATAATATTTTCTATTTGTACTAACAATTTCGATAGTTGCACTCTATCGCTGAACTAAGTACCATCTTGACCTACAAAATTTACTATACAAATAAATTTTAGTACCAAATAAATTAGCCTTGACGAGAAATTTCTCAAACTTATTCTCATTGTAAAATAGCTGCCCTCTTTTCCGTTCTTCCGTTTTTTTTTTTTTTTTTTTTCGTCAAATAAGTTGTGCTGAAGTTTTTCTCTGCTTTTCCTTCTTTTTCCTTTTCAATTTTTTTCTCACTTTCAATTTTAAAGTATTAATTGGTCAATCGATCAATATTAGACTTAAATTTTTGGCATTCCATCTATTTACCAAATTACTGCTTATTTCTGGATAGCATTTATGCTAGAAATACTTTCATATTCCTTAGCATTGTTCAATTTTTTTTATTTTTGAAACATCAAATAATACACAATATCATTTAAACAATACTGATCGATTGACCAATTAATTAGTGAATTAATTGGAGCAAATAAATGATTTTCGTTTTTTCATTCCCCTATTTTTTTTAATCAGATTAATGTAGCAAAATTAAGAAGATAAATATGACATTCGAAAGTACTTTTCAATAAATATTTCTATCAAGAACTGTAGAGTGTGATTGGATAGAGAAGTTTGATTGTTGCATTCAAGAATTCAGAAAGAAACTAGTTATCAGTTCTCAAGTAATCACATCAGAAAAATGCATTTGTCAAAATTTTCTCGCATTATATTTCTTAATGAAACACTTAAAATGGATTATTTACTTTAATTTTGATCAAAAATTTAGATTCAGAAACAGATTATCGTGATTATAAGCCATGAAGAAAAATTTTTTTTCCGATAATGGCGTAACATTTCATCGGATAAGACTGTCCAACGAATTATTGCATTTGACAGTGGATTACAGTATTATCAACTTCCCAAGTTGTTTTCTCATAGATTGGAACTTATGCTAGTTTCTTTGATTTAAATTTTATTTTGAAAAATGAAAATCACTGGGACACTTTTTTATCAAAAAAAAAACCTCGTTATATTTGAAAATTTATTGAATAATTCAAAATGTTTAAAGTAAGATCTACCTTTATTCAGTGTAAATTCTCGGACAAATAGTAATAATGATAAGAGAATAGTTGATAAATTTAATCATTTGGCAGTGTGACAATGAAAGGAAATAACAATAATTGAGATTCATTTCTTTTAATTTCCGTTTTACCCTTGCGCTCCTGGCTTGGCCATATTTTTTCGTTTCCCCACCTTTCATGTTGTGGATTGAATAACAATAATTATATAATGGATTCATGCCTGTTATATGTGGTGATTTTTCTTTTCTATTCATTTAAAATGATTACATTTTAACTTATTTAATATTTGGTTGGGAAAAAAGAACTGAAAAAATTTAAATGTACTTAAAGCAATTATTACAAGAAAAATATAAAGGCAATTTTTTTTTTCGTTTTTGAAGTTTTCGAAAACTCTTTTCTTCTCTTCTACTTTACAATATATTTCAAGGACTTCAAAAAATAATAGCAATAATTAAGAAGCTATTGTGACAGTAAGTTGTAAAATTAATACATTAAATTCGAAAATTTGGAAAGAAAAATTGCAGTCACTTGAAATTTTTATATCAAATTTTTGATAGATATCAGACTGAATTTTCTGGTATTCCTAGGAGTTTCTCGAGAACCGTGGTAATGTGAAAATATTTCCGCTGCAACATTCTGGAAAGTATATAAAAAATGATTTTTATGTTTATGAAACTTTAATAATATGAATTTTACGGAAACAAAAGAAAAACATGGCATTAAAATTTGAATAATTTGTTCTTTTTAAACATTCTTTTAAAACAATTTCAAAATTCTGAATGAAAATTAAAGCAAGTAATTTCCACCTCAAACAAAATTAATATTTGCTCAGTATTCTTGTTATTTTTGACTAAATTGCCATGAAATCTAGCTAGAACTCTAGAGAAAAATAAAATATATTGATTGAAAGTGGTTGAAAGATGAAAGATAATTGTTACAGTTACGGTTATTATTATATTATTTTTTTAGATAATTATTTTTTCATCTTAAAATATCGACTTGTATTTTATCGAAGTGACGAAAAGACCTGAAGATGTAAATTCCTTACGATTTTTGCAAAAGCAGCTTTTCAACAAATATTAAACCAAATTTAGTCGCAAAACTGCAGTGGCAAAATAAGCGTTAAAATAATTTTTTGTTTATTTATATAACCAATTATTGTGCAAATTTATCCAAAGAAAATGAACCATCATTTGTAATATTGATATCATTATTAAATATTAAATTAGAACTTTTAAATTCCAAAACGAAACGTAAAAGTATAAAATTTTTAAATTCTAAATTAAAAGACTTTGAGACTTGTTATTTTATTCATATTTCCTCTCGCTTTATTAGTAATTTTTTCTCTTTAGAAATCATGAGCATTACTGTAACTTTTGATAAAATTTATCAATCTTTTTATTCAACTACAATATTTCTACATTTAATACTGTTGTAAAAAGTTGTAATAGCCTTTGTTTTCTTTCAGTTTTCCATATTCATCGATATCAATTAATATGTAGCAGTATTCTGCACAAGAGTTGGTTCATCAAGAATCACACTGCATAGTTAATGCAAATACTGTTTCGAAGAAATTAGCCCTTTTTTTTCAAACATGTTTTTGTCCGATCAGTTAAAAAATCTCGGAATAAGAGAGAGGCATATAATTTTGGAGAGAATCAAAAGATGACAAATGATGTGACAGAAAGTTGGAGTCGTTGAATAGAGGAATGCATGGCATAAACCAGGAAGGAAACATAATTCATATAATAGTAATTAGATGAAGATTCTATTGAAAACCTCAAGACTCTCTTGCTCGCCTCTTCTGAAGTATGTCTTGTTCTACCGTGAACCCTTCATCCGCCCGGAACAATCCGATTGCGGCCATTATTGATATTAGTTTGTTTGTCCCTTATTTCTCCTTGATCTTTCACATTTCCAGTTCAATATATTTACAAATATCATCCAATCTATCATCCATCCGTCCATTCAACCGTTCAGTCATCCGTCCGTCCATTCGGCTACTCATCCGTCTGGCGTCCATTCAACCGTTCATCTGTCTCCGTCCATTCGGTTCATCCGTTCGTCCAGTTAACTGACCATTCGTCCACTTTTCTATTCATTGAAAAGAATGATTTACTATTAGTGCGTTGAGAGCTTCAGAAAATCTTAGTGCTTTCATTTTCATCTCATTTCGTCGTTATTGATATTACATTGATAATGTTATCATTATTGTTTTCGATCTTTATGAATTGAATTTACTTTTATTTCATTGCTAGTTCAAGTTGAATTTCTCTTTCTAGTATGCAAATGTAATAACTGCTCTTTCAACCTCATCTTCAGCTTCTTCAGTTTCTTCTCTGTCAACTTCCTCTTTTCCCACCAACTTTTTTCTTTTTGTCATTAACTTTTTGCTATTTCTACATTCTTGAATTCCTCTTCATTCTACCTCATATCAAATCATTTTCGCATCCAGTAAGCTTTGTATAGTATACTTTTCCAAAATTTTTAAACCAAAATAGATGAATAGGTGGGAAAGCTATTTAAAAATTTTCATTGCCACACAAAATAATACTTTCCAAAATGACACACATAAAAATGTATTGGACAAAGTGCTACAGGAAGGTTAAGTCTCGAATGATCGGACGATCGGTGATCAGCTATGCATGACTGATTTTGAAAGGAAGTTTCTTTCTTTTAAGTGCCATCCGAATTCTTGTCACAAAAGTCAATTTTTTCTCCTTTTTTTTTGTGCGAAAAGGAATTCTTCATAACAGGTAGACAAGCAATGAAACTCTTTCAAGAAATGTGTATCATTGATAGCTCACATCCTTTTAAGTGAAATACTTCGATGGACATTTTCTTCTATCGATTAACCCACCTTACATTAACAGTATTACTCATTATCAGTAATACTGTTAATGTCTAATAATTAACTAATTAGTACTTCCATAGGCACAGGTAAAGTTTTCTGTTGATGTTATTTTGATCAATTGTACCAGTTAAGAAATTAAAATTTCCAAGAATTTGGTGCAGCTATAGCAATTACGGTGAATGAAGAAAAACTAAAATTAAATTAAAATGAAGTGAAGAAAAGTAAAATAGCGGAATTTTGAAACTTTAATTTTTTACAAATATCGGTAAAACAATAATAATATCATTAAGAAATTATTTGCTACCTAATTTTCAGCCTTCTCTTGATGAAGATTTAAAATTTTAAAACATATAATGAAATTGTATTAATTTTTAAATTACATTCTAATTCGAATCGTATTTGGATAGCATTTATTATTAAAAAAAAGAAAGGCAAATATATATTTTTGTCAGAATAATTTCTCTTGTAATTTTGTTCATACCGATTAATTAAAAATCAACATTATGCTCATACTGATACTTTTAACCACCACTTTAGCTGTCCAATTAAGATCTCTATTCTGTGCTACCGTAAATTACCCTTTGCACTGATCTAATCTATCGAAATAGCCAGCTAAAATTTATTTGCATATTGGATAGTATAAGATTCACAGTAATCGGTTTTAATTCAAATTTAGTTCTCTCCTTTTGTTTAAGAATTTACATATGGTTAAATAAAGTTCTCCAAAATGTAATTAACTTGCACATATCCTATTACATTTAGCAATTGGTCAGACATAACACATCTTCAGTCCATCTCATTTGAAATTATTCGAAGTACAATCTCAGTGAAAGTTATTAGGGATTAATTTGTATTAAACTAACCGATACTGTGAGATATTTATCTGTTTTATTGTCCCTCGTTTATGTGAAGGTTAATCGTACGTCTCATTTCTTTTTCTTTTTTCCTGCGTATATCTTCAGAAAAATCTTTTCCATAAAATTGACCAGAATGAAATTATTGTTTTCTCTCTTTCTTCTCTTTGCACTTTTTGAGAAATTTTCATCGTTTTCTTAATTAATTCAACAAATTTCCCTAATGAATATTAGGAAAGTTCGGTCAAAAAGTGATACGAAATGCGTGTGGAATATGAGTAGCATAGAATAAACGTACTCTTTCACCCAGAAAGTATCATTAATATTAATTAGAATGAGGCAAAAAGATAATGAATACATCTGTGGACATATTCGCCTTCTGAATTCTCAACAAATGGAAAACAATGGACAGTGCACATAAAGTTTTTCGTATCGATGAAGAAACAACTATAATTTATTATTTGACCTTCAACTTTAATGACCACTACCAATGACCATTTTAGTGTTTCAAGAGTGCATGAAAGAATGTTTCTAACAAATATCTCTCAAGTTTCAGCAGTAAGAAGTTTTATTATTTCCTACAATTTGACATTAGAAATGACCTTCAAGGCGCCATAGCTTCCTATTAACTTTTGAAATAAATTTTTAAATCAAAATTATCGCTTATCCTTTTTTTCGCTCCTCTTCTTCTTTTGACACTTTTAAATTATAACATATTATAAATTCGTGTCATAACCTAGAATAAATATTTGAATTAGAAGGGAGAACTTCTGTGAACTTTTAAACTTTGTAGGTGAGAAAAAGGAACAAACAGAGAGGCAAATATAAATAGTATTAGTTGGATATGTTCCGGAAGTTGCCATTCAGGTATTCATAATTAGCCATTTTTCATGAACGGAAAGATTTTCATGAATGAGGACAAAATTTGGCGTTAATTTTTTTCTTTAAAGTCAAATATGTTATCTTTCATTGATCATTATATCAGAAATGCATCAATGTGCCCTATGAAATTAATTGTATAACATCACTTTTCCTGTTCTTTACATCTTGATTTTTTTAAATAAACGTTTCGGATCATTGAATTTGCATTGAATTTTAAATTTTGAACATGTTCTTTTTTTAAAATGCGAGCCAATCTTGAATGCGGAAACATTTGAAATTGAAAATTAAAGAATTTGAACTTGAAAATTCAAAAGTCCAATGCTGAAAATTGAACATTTGAGAGTGAATAACACAATTTTTATCCAATTTACCGATTTTCCTCTGAACAAACATCTTTTATGAGAAGTTCAACACCATTGTAGCCAGTGGACGGACATGTCATTACGGTTACGAAATTTTTTCCTTTTACAAACTTTCCAAATTTTACTTTCCGATTAATATGCCAAGTTCGAGGACAAAATTTTAGATTTCAATTTTTTAAGCATCCTTTCTCTAAACAGTATAAAGAAGGTGTATTCCAAATCTAGGATCAAATTATTAGCGAAATTAAATGTGTTTTTCAGGGCATCTATGATTTGAATTTAAATATCTAGATGATATTGTTTCGATATTTCTAATAGCTTGAATAGCTTTAACATAAATGAAAATAACTTTTAGAATTATATTGTATGTTTTTTTATTTGTTTTAATCTTTTTGAAAGTAAGCAATTTCTGCTTACTGCTGTCAATGTAATTAATTTATATTGACCTGATTTTCGTATTTTTTTCACTGTTTTAAAAAATTTTCCTTTTAGGCACAACGTTCGCAACAATAAGTTACATTTAAAACCGAGCAAGTTTGCAATATATTTCTAATTTTTTCATTTTTTTAGTAAAAAGAGAGATGCAGGTAATTTTTCTTGCAACGAATTCAAATTGCAACTAATTTTAACGAAAAAAATTTTTTTCATGAAAAAAATTGGATCGCCATTTTAGGCGATGAATCGAAATACTTTAACGAAATCATCATAAGCTGTCATTACCTTTGGCTATGAAATTCTTTCTCAATTTAATATACCCAAACCACATTCTAAAAGTATTTTCGAATTTCCAATTTTTTGCTCCATGAACATTCTTGTGGCTCTTTTTTCGAGTTTTTCTTCTCAGCACACCTTATTTTATTATGTATAAAAATTCGGCAGCAAACTTCAATTACTTACTTACTTGCGAATATTTATTTTCTTAAAGTTATATATTCACTAAATGCTTTCTAGCCTTCTTTCTTTTTTTGAATATCATTTATAGAATTTTGAATATCATTCACAATTTTGAATGTCGTTTACGGAATTTCGAAAATCATAAAATTTCGGATATAGTTTATAGAATATGTGATGACTGAAATATTAGGTGGAAAATGATGAATGTAAAATAAATATCCAACCAATCTTTTTTTGNAAAATTTCGGATATAGTTTATAGAATATGTGATGACTGAAATAAGATATTAGGTGGAAAATGATGAATGTAAAATAAATATCCAACCAATCTTTTTTTGCTTTATCACCGATGCTTTATGAACTTAAACGGTTGCTCCAATGAAAGTAATATACCTCCTGTATCAAAATAAAGGTGAATACTTTTGTTTTATGTACTGTTAATGTCAAAAGATAATAGTAGACTGATAACAAGATAAGATGAGACTTCTGGATTATTGTTGTTTTTTAGGACCTCTTTGCATTCCATTATAACTTAAAAACTCATGAAGCATTTCCGTAAGAAACAATTATTCTTGTTGAAGTTGGAACTGAAAAAAAAAAAAAAAAAAAACATTCCAGCGAAAAAGTTCTGACCTCAACTAAATCCTTGGAAAGAATATTTATTATAGCCATTACACACTTATTTATTTTGCTAACTTTAAAAACCGACTTTATTTTTTTTAAATTTGTGCTGTTTATAAATAATTGTTTTGGAAATAACTAATTTTAAAAAAGTTATTAAAACATCTTGCGATTTATCGTTGTTACCTACCAATTTTTTTCTCTAGCAGAGATTACTATAATTCAATTCCTCACCTTCATTTTCTACCGTATCATTTCTAGGCCTAGAACCTTACATTTTTATTTATCCAGAGTACAGTAATCTTATTTGGTTAAACCTGCAATTAGGCTTGTTGAAATAGATCGACGTAATCTGGAAGAGTTTTCATCTCAATTAGTCTTATTGTAACAATTAGGTTGGAATATTTTAAAATGTCTTTTCCTTAATTAATCTGTTGCATTGCTTCCACCTAGGCTATGCTTGTTGAAATATCCTTATCATAATTAGACTTCTTTATCTTATCTCGATCATTGTTACACCTCAATATTTATAGTCATGATTTCCATTCTCTAGTGAAATTCCCCATAACATTTGTATTCTAAGGTGTCACTTACTTATTAATTTCATTTTACTTTATTTTTGATTATTCACACTAGCTTTTCGTAATTTCAATTCTAAACTTCAGTCAAAATTTAATTGCAAATTCGTCGACTGCAGCAATATTTCGCAACTATCTGCTCACTTCGAGAAATTAAAGCTCACAGTTAGTAGTGAAAAAAAGGTAATTAAATGAAACATTTAAGGAATGCAAGCGGTTATATTTGCATTTGCAGTAGCAGTTGCAAACGTACGAGCAGCAACATCTGTATTCCATAATGCAATCGAAGGTTTGTATTTGGTTTACCACTGCTCATTAACTACCATTTCACCAAACATTTTACAATTTCAAACGATCATTTACAGTGGTCATTTCATTTCAATGACATTTATTGCAATGCAAATTTCAAAACCAGGAATGCCTGCCGGATTGGTACTGAACGGAAATTTATTTTTTGCTGCAAAATAAGCAAGCAATCATTCTGACAATTTTTCTTTTTTATTTTCATCAACCAATGCAAATTTTGAAATTGTTAACTGTTCAACTAAAACTAAAAGAAATGTAAAATGAATTCGAAATGAAAGAAAAAAGGAATAGTATTAGTTCGTTCTATGAGTTTCTTTCTTTTTTTAATTAGAAAAAAAAAAAAGGAAAACATTAACTGAAAAAAAGAAAAGTTCTAACCCTTATAGACGAATTGTAAAAAAAATCTTTATTTCTTTTTAGCTATAAAAATTAAACAAAGTGATGTGACAAAATGAAAAAGAAAGAGTTAATGAAAACTTGAAAATTTTCATTTCAAATTTAACTGAATCTAGTTCAAAGAGGAAGAATATTATTTGATTGTTGAAACATAATATTTGCCAAATTAAGCATGCATAATTAGCGCTATCCAACATTTGCTATCATTACCAGTAGTTTAATAAATTAATCAGACGTAATTTTCATTCCAAATTTAACTGAATTTACTATTTTTTTCTTTTGAAGTGCTTTTGCATTTTGGAAATTGATATGATATAAAGCAGTGATTACTTTTCCAAGCTTCACAGCAATCTTGGAAAAATCTTTTTTTTTAGTTGACCTTGCAATTTCTCGGGTGTTTTTAAACTATGAAAGTTCAAAATGAATTTCAAATGAGACCATTCATTTATTGTTCCCTTTTCAATCTGTAAATTTCCAATTAAATTGATTAAAAAAGGATTCCTCATAAACAGATAGGCAGACAGACAGAGACACACGCAAAGAGATTGAAAGTGGTAGTAACAATTTCGCAAAAGTATTTGCTGCCCCATAGCAGGCTCGAACTGCTGACCTTCGCATCTCTTCGGTATCACTTATAAGTACGACGCGCTAACCGACTGCGCCAATGGGGCCACGAGCAAAACCTTCAAACATCGCTTCATGACGTTAATTTTTAAAAATGAAAAAAAAAATTCAATTTTCAAATGGGTTTTATAAGCCTTTTTATAAATTTTTAAAAAATTCCCTTTTTCCACAAGATTTCAAAATTTCCAAGTAAATATTTCTAAAAATTGTCTACTTGAGAAACAAAGAAACAAAATTTGTGTAAAAAATTTTGTTTAAAAATTTAACTGATCGGAAAAATCTGTTAGAAAAAGAAAAGAAAATCTTAGACCAACCGGAAGTAGAGTGTGGACAAGGTACGATAGCAGTACGTGTACGAACGGCGTCCCAGAAGCCATCGTACATTTTTGCCAAAGGTCACTTCCATAAGGATGGATGTCATTTCAAGCAAACCGATCATGCGACATTCCATTTCGAGCAGTGCAACGTGAACCGAAAACGAGAAGTACGTGTAGATTCGTTTATTTTGTACGAAATTATCACTCGAATATTAATTGCGATTAATTAATACTACTTTTTTTTTTAGGTAAATCCGCGTGGAATGGCTTATTCATTTACGGTTATTGTCCAACTACATCCGGTAAATTTTTGAATACATTTGAGAGGATTCTGAATCTAAAATTTTTTATGATAAAAAGAATTATTCGCTATTAATTCAGACTCCCTCTGGAATAAATAAATTTATAGCTATTTATTACAAAAGTGGATCGAGCATATAATGTCCGATGTTTCTATATGGAAGAAAACAGAGAAGTAGATGCTGAATTACAAGTCAGGTAAAAGTCCGATGCCTTCTTTTCCTCCTTCGATGTTTTTTTTTTTAGCTGAAAAGAAATCTAGAATTTTATAAAATTTGCTCAAAATTTTTATAAAAATTTATCAAAATTACATATTTTTCTATTTTATTTATTTTGAAATTGAAAGGCGCAAAAATAAAAAACAAACAAACAAAAACACAATGATGAGCGAATGATGTAGAGGAATTAACTCGTTAATGCATAAATTGTAACTAATTTTCTTTAATAGTTCTGTTTCCATTAAGTTAGCTCATTTGAGTAAAGTGCAGGAAATGAGGACGATATCTGTAAATATAAAATTTGAAAAAAAAATTTTTTTTTTTGAAAAGGTCAGAAGAGGTCTTTTTTTATTTTCTTTTCTTTTTTTTTTTTTTTTTTGCAGATATTTTAAAATTAAATAAGCACATTGCCTTTCTTACTGATGACAACAATTACTAATGTAGAAAAAAAAGCTTTAAGAACAGAAAAAGAAAAACGGATGAAAAATTCAGCAACAATTTTCAAAATAAAAAGAAAAATTAAAGTAGAATAAATAACTAATTCCGTAAATTTCAAAATGAATACAAAATTCTAAAAGGTAAGTTAGAAAATATTTTTAAAATTCTGAAAGTATAAATTGAAATCCTTTTCAAAAATTGTGATTAGGGGTACAACATGAAAGGAAGCTGATCATTTATAATTTATTTTATTAATCCTTTTCTTAAAAAAAAAAAATCAAATTAAAAAGGAAGTAATAAAATAAAGTTTAAACATCGTTTACTTTTAAGGTAAAATGTATAATAGTGTGTGAATAAGCTAACAAATTTTCTTTGTGTTTATCAAAAAAAAACGGAATTTTGCTTCTTAAATTGATTTCATTTTTTTGGAAAACGAAAAGAGAGCCTTGAAAAGTCAGAGTTAAGATGTAATTTGTAGTGTAATTTTCACAACTTTTTTTATTGCTAGATGATTCTGTTGTTGTGTTAGAAATATGCAGAATTTAAAAGGAATTTATTCAAATTCAAAGTGAATTTCTCGCATTTTCAGTATTGAGTAAAATTAATAAGTTGCAGTGATCTGACGACATCAATGCTAGAATCAGGTCACGCAATGCCTCAGTGTTCGTATACGTTGCATCGAGATACCCCGAATGGACCGGTACTGAGATATGGTCGAGTAGGTGACATCGTCTTTCACGTCTGGGATTGTCCCTCCGATGTTTATGCCATGCTAATTCATAGCTGCTATATTTTGGATGGACAGGGTGGAGAACATCAGGTCATTGACGAGAATGGGTAAATAATTCATAATTCAGACTTGAATTTAAACTTAAATTTCTTAGTTTTTGCTCATCAAAATATCCAGAAATTTTATTTCTGCAACTTTTTGGATGTTGGATAGAATAAAGAATATTTGAATTTTTATGCAATTCATTAAGTGATACTTTTGACGCTTCATGAAGTTCTACCAAAAAATTGGCTAAATATATCAACATTTGGTATTTAGACTTGAATTGGTTTTCAATTTCAGTCGAAATAACAATGCTTCGAGCATTTTCAGCTTTTCAAGTACAATTTTGATAGTTAGTCAAATTATTTTAAATGAAATAATTGCAGATGCTCAACGGACGATTTTATCATTCCACAACTAACATATTCCAAAGAACTTACACGTAGCTTTGCGGTTAGTACATTTGCTCGGACAACAACTAAACTATTTATATTTCACTTCATTTTTGCTCTGTTTGTAAGGTTCGATGAAAAATTTAGTTGAATAAATTAATCATAACTTGATGTGTGGTTTTAATGAAGCAGTTGTAAATAATTTTTCATTTACATTTTTCAGGACAACTTTTTTTTAGCAGCGATTATTGATAATATTTTATATTCTAATACTGCATAACGAATCATCATATTTCTTAATACTAGTAATTCTAAATCTTTATGCATCTTTCTTTCTTTTTTTTCAGGGAGCAAGCGTTGTAAATCTTCCGGATCGAGAATCAATTTCATTCAGTTGTCAAGTGAAATTATGTTTCAAGAAAGGAGACTACTGTTCCAATGTGACGGTATACTTAAATATTCAAATTCTTTTATCATCTCTCTTTCTTAGAAATTCCGAAAATCCGGTTTTGTTTTTTTCCAATGTTGTTTATCCTAAACATTTAATAATTAACTAATCATATTTTTCTTGCTCTTTAATAAACCATGTATGCAAACTTTACGCTGCATTTTAATTGCTTTACTATCTTCCTACTATTTAAATAACTGTTATGTGATATGCTAATCACCACGAATCATTTTACTTATCAGCTGCTGTCTATCATCGATCCACTATCCGGAGTCATTTAGAACTTTCCGAAGTTGAATGAAATTAATCCTTGCAGCCACCCCGTTGTAATGACCAAATGACCAATGTAAAAAATTTGGAAGATGAATCGAAACACATCGAAGATGAATTAAAAAATGATCAACTTTTGTATACAACAACTGGTCCATTAGCAACATCAAATACCGTACGAATCGTGCCAAATAAGATTATTTCTCCATCATCAAGAAGTTTAGACGATCAGCAAACTTCACCGAATACTGAATCATTTAATCACCGCGGTATTGCTAACATCATACCAGCCGATGAATCTGTCGTGAAATCATCACGCATTTTCATCAATGAAATTCCGAAGCAGTACGAATTTTCGAAATATCACGAAAAACAAAACAATAATGTTACAGAATTAATTCATAACATTGAAGGTTAAACGGTTTATTTATTTATTGGTTTTTGTTTCTTACTTTCTAAGTACACTCTGTTTTTCTTATAAACATGTTTTTCCTGTTTCTTCATTTGCCTGTAGTCTAAAGCTTAGAGCATGATTGAGGCTTAGGAATGGTGTTTTTATTTTGTTTCAAATTTTCATTGGCTAGTTAGCATTATGTATTGGTATGAAGAAATTTAATCGATTATATGAAATTTGATTTCAGTTAAGGTGAGAGGCATTGTTGAAACATTTGATAAAGCAAAAAATTCTTGAATATTTGTTCTGTTTGTCTTTTTAGAGAACTATTCATCATTTTCTCATCTATTTTTCGAAATATTCAAAATCTTCTGAATCATATTGAAATAAGTCATTGCTTCCATTGCAAACAAACATTATAATAAAAAGCTGGAAATTTTGCTCCAGTTGTTTCCAGAGAAATTTATAAAATCGAAAATTTTATTTCAGGTATTTTAAGGGGAATTTTTTACAGGTTCGGGTGAAAATGAAGATTTATTGAGTGCAGTTGCAGCAAATAACAACTACGCCACTACAACTGAGAGTGCTTCCATTAATACTGAAACTTCGCATGGTACCTCAAAAACAACAGCAAATCCTTCAGAATTTACAAGAGCAGCAAATTCAACGAGGGGTCGACGAACAGTTTCTGAAAATAATTATAATATCGTTGATTTGGATGTAACAACACCGCAGTTGAAAATCCTCGATGAGGGCTTCGGTGCATATTACTTTTTTAAAATAACCTTATTGTTTTTAGGATCGGTGAATTTCAGAAGTTTCCAGATCAATATTAAAACATTCTTGTTCATATTGAAATTTAACAATTATATTTATCACCTTATCTTCCTTATTTCAGTGAATTAATAGGAAAAAAGTAGAGATTCAAGGCGAAAAAAAATGTTTTAAATGTTGTAAATTCAAAGCTTGATTATTTCTTCTCCGTTTCATTAATTTCATTTTATTATCCAGTTATCATTAATTAATCAAAATTGATTCACTCTTTTATTTTCAATTCCTTTGCAGATTTACCGGAACAAACGGCAAAATCAAGTTCACTAAACGATCGTCGTGAAAGCGTTTGTATACCTGTATTAAGCATGTGGATTCTTTCAGGCTTCTCATTAATATCTATATCAATAACTGTAGCAACAGTTATTTATTCCAAACTTACTAGTCGAAAGATGGCCTTATTTTATCGTTATTAGGTTATTTAACTCTCCTTTCAGGATCTGTAATTTCATCGTTTCAGTTTTTTTTCTTTTGGAGATTACAAATTGAGAGAAGCGCAGCCATGCTTTCATGCAGTTATTTGTCTTTTAAATTCAATTTTTCGACTGCAACACATTTCTCAAGTAGTATTTTCGTTCAATGAATTTTATTTCTTCGCTAATATTTATTTCACTTATATATTCTCTCCAAATTATTCTGACTTATAAGACTGCTTAAAATTGATTCAAGCAGCACTTACTCATTTTACTTTTGCCAGGTTGTTATTTGTATTTAAGTCAAATTTCATAAAATATTTTCCTTGTTTTTGTTGTTAAAATTATGCTTTATCCTCTTCGCTACTTTTCTTTTCGGTGATTATTTTTTCGTTTTTTTCTCATAATATTTACTCTTATAATTCAGTGCTTCACACTATTGGAGAGATAGACGTGGACGGATAGAATGAGACAAAACTTATGAAAACATTCACTTTCTACCCACATACCTGATGCCCACGTGAAGGCATCAGGATGAACTAGAATTAATTATTCTTTAAGGAACGGTAAAATTAAGAGAGGTGAGGCGGGATGACTGCTCAAAATAATCGTTTTAAATTGAATTTCATAATAGTTCACTATTGAATACCTTTGCATTAATCCACTGAATTTCTTATTCCATAAAACTCGTCCATTTCTCTTTTAATTACGGTTAATTTGATCAGCTTTTTGAATCATCTTCACTTATAACAGTAATAATATTTTAATAATATCAAATTATTTTAATGATAATGACAGCAGTTTGAATTATATTAATTAATAGCAATGATTGACAACATTATTTACTAATAATTAATAACGATAATGAATACTACTGCTAATAACGATACTGATAATAATAGAAGTAATAGTAATAATGATATCGGTAATTGTGTTATTGTAATACAAATACTATTACTATTGCTATCCATTGCTACTATTACTACTACCGAAAACAATATTGATAAATTATAGTAATAAATGGGAATAATAAACAAACAAAGAAATATGTAAGCAGATAAATGAATAAAAAATAAGTAAACGAATATGATTAATAGCAATACTAATAATAATAAGAATAAGAATAATAGTAATAATAATAATAATAATAATAATAATAATAATAATAATAATAATTAATAATAAGTAATAATAGTAAATAATAATAACAAATAATAAGTAATGATAATAATAGTAGTAAATAATAATAACAAATAATAATAAGTAATAATAGTAAATAATAATAAATAATAATAATAA